>JABUQX010136343.1:0-10275 GCA_015478945.1 Trachelipus rathkii | reverse complement strand
GAGTTTTTTTTTTTCCTGTCGTCCAAATCTTAAAATTTACAGACCCCTTTCACATGTATCTATATATATATATATATATGATATATAATATATATATATATATATATATATATATATATATATATATATATATATTTATATATATATATATATACTATATATATATATATATAATGACACCCCTAATTTTTCCTTTTCTTAAACAGTCTTTAGCTTTAAATAACAATACGTTTGCGCAAGCTATGAGCCTATACAGCAAAATGTACGAAGTCGGAATCGAACTTGCATCGACCAACCGAAATACTCCGTGGAAATTCGATTCGATCGCCAGTCTGGAGCAGCATCAAATTTTCGTTAGTGTTTGTACGTAGGTGTTACCCCACTGTTTGGCCAGAGACCATAAGTATGAGGCAGAGATTTGCAATATATAAACAAGTACGTTAGCTGTATTTTGCCCTTAAAATTTTCTATTATTATTATTATTATTATTATTATTATTATTATTATTATTATTATTATTATTATTATTATTATTATTATTATTATTTTTTTATTATTTATTTATTTATTTATTTATTTATTGTACTTATTTTATTTATATTATTAATTCATCTTCTTTTAAGTTATTTCTTTCACTTCATTTTTTCGTGAATTCACGGAAAGATGACGCGTTTTAACCCGTTGATGAAGTCCTTTCAGTTTTATTATTATTATTATTATTATTATTATTATATTATATTATTATTCATTATTATTATTATTATTCTATATTATATAGTATAAATATATAGTATATAATATTATATATATATTTATATATATTATATATATTAATATATATATATATATTAATATATATATATTATATCTTATATATATAGATAATCATATATATATATATATTATATACATACTATATATATATATTTATATAATATATACTATATCAGGTATATATATACATATATATATATATATATAGTATATAATATATTATATATTGTATACTATATATATATTATATATATATATATCTATATATATTTATATATATATAATCTATTATTTTTATATATATGATCATATATATATTTATAATATATATATATACTATATATTTATATTATAATACTATATTATATATATATATATTTATATATCTATATATATAATATTAATATAACTATTATATATACTATAATATATATATATATATATATATAATATATATATATATATATAAATAATACATATATATAATATTATATATTATATATATATATATACTATTACATATATATATTATATATAATTATATATAATTTATATATATAGTATTATATATATATCGGTTATAATAATATTCACATTCCCTCTGGTTAGGATCCCAAAGAATCTGATCAGCTGTTTCAACTCTAAAGAACACTTAGGCGATTTTCTGTCAGTTGCATTCTTCTTTCTTTTCGACCTCTTCAATCGTCGTTCCTCTTTTCTCCCATGTCTTCCAGCCCACGTCATCCACCTATCTTTTTCTCGGGTCTGCCCACCGGTCTTTCCGTTTTCTTGCAGGGCTCCACTCCATCATTTGCTCGCCCCCCCTCTATACCCATCCTACTTAACAATGTCACCTACCATCTCAGGCTGAGTTTCGTTGAACCTGTTTATTTAATTGAATTCGATCCCCAACTCTTCGTGTTCTTATTTCCATCACTTCTTTATATTCTATCCCTCTAGCGTCACTAACTTGCATCCACTCTCAAAACTCTCATATCTGCCTCGCCGTCAATGATTCTATATTGTTTGCAGACGTGCAGTGTCTCCAACATTCGAAGCCATATGTCAGCAAAGGTCTCAGCATTGAACTATATATTATCATTTTAATCTCCGTTTGTTATTGATTTTTCCCTCAGTATCGGGTTATAGGCTTCCACCCGTCTTAAAGTTTCTTTTCATTCTCACTTTTAGCAATTTATTTATTTATATATTGATATATTGACTAATACCATATTTTTATTGATATATTGATCTGGACTTTCTTCGAAGATGGATGACAATTAAAAATAGAAAGGAAGCAAAAAAGAGAAGAACTGTGAGAGAACACCCGGAAGGAGCCTGAAGATGCTGAGAAGATGAAGTGCTTAAGCTAAATAAACAGATCTCAGAAATAACGATCGAACGGGTCTGTGGTTCCTTGGCCAGATTAGTTATTGAAAAAAAAAGTTTAACAAGTTAATTGGAATGTGTCTCTTATTATAATTTAGCTGAAAAATTCAACATCTTTACTTTTTCGATTAAATTTAGTGGGTAGAGCGAGCAACATTTTCGGCTTAAGATTTTTCCCATAGTTAAAAAAGAAAAAAAAGGAATTATCTGAATTAAATGGAGGAGCGTCAAAGAATTTTAAGCCCTTTTCTTTTGATTCATTATTTTAAACTTTGCTTAAAATAATATAAAAATGCATCATGTAATTTTGGCCAGTGAAGTTTAGATAAAGCGGTCGCAATAAGATTCATATGAGGATGGATATTACGGCGCAGTTTCGGGTCACGTATCTGAAGATTTTCTCTTTCCCATAGGTTCAGAAGGTATTAGATCAAACACCAGAATAGCGTCCTGGTGCTCTAGAGCGGATAGAGCCTCGCGCCAACTACGCGAGGACACCCAGGTTCGTTTCCTGGTGCGGGAGACGACCATAACAAGATTGGACGTCGGAGAAAATCCTTCACCCCACCTTCCAAATTCACACCTCATACTTAATTTATCATATCCTACGAAGTGTGCAAGACTCTCCCTCCAACATTATATTTATTTCTTCTCTTTCTCTTTCATTTTTATTACTTTTGTCTTTTCTGTACTTATTTTCAAATCCATTTCTCTCATTTGATTGCTTCCACCTGTTCATCGACATTCTGCAGGTCTACCAGTTCCCTCTTTCTTTTATTATTGCGCTCATCATTCTGCAAATGAGTAGCTAGTAGAGTATGCTCCCATTTATTCTTTCTTTCAAAGTATTTTCAGATTAAAGTCATGTATATTACAAACAGCTAGTTTGGTGACAACACTACCCTGTCTAACTCTCATTATTTACCTCAAACCATCTCTCTTTTCTTTTGATCTGCCTCTTGTCATATTCTGGAACCCTTGTACTGTACGGTTTTGCTTTCTCTTATAAGTTTCCTGTGGTATCCGATATTCGGCTGTTTTCTATGATTCGACAGCTTCTCTTTGTCTTACTCTTCAAAAGCTTCTTCAGGTCTATAAGTGCCACATTCGTGCCCTCCTTTCCCAGCTTCTATCGTTTTCTTTCTATTAAGGTTTCATATAATATATTAGCTTATGTTGTGTTTTCCTGGCCTGAAACATACTGCCAGTCCCGTATCTTATATCAACTTTGCTTCTTGGACCTCCTCTCTAACACTCTTTCCATAGATTTTACTGGGTCAATTTAGAAGGGTTATTTTTCTAGACTAATCGCATTTCCTTCGATCTCCTTCCTATATATAGGGCATATTTTGTTTCTCCCCACTCGACAGATACACTCTCTTGACTCACTATTTCGTTTAAACAGTTCGTGGGAGATACACCTTTCAATCCCTCTCCTGTCTTATGTAGCTCGCACTCATGCTCATCAGTCTACGGGTACTCTGCACTCTTTAGGGTCGTTGATTGATGCTTGCTGACCTTCTTCATTATATATATTATATAGTATATAATATCGTAATATATATATATATATATATAATATATATATATATATATATATTATTATATATTATATATATTAAATACAGTTATATATATATTCGAGTTAACTTCATCCTCCAGAAGTGGACCAGAGGTCTGTCAGTGCAACCAATGACTGATTGTGAGGTTTTACGAGCAGAATTTTTAAGCCACCGCGCATTGCCCATATGACCATGTCGTTGAACAACCTTCCTCTTTTTCCGCGGCTGGGGGAAGGCATGTATTGCTAATACGCAATACCCTAGCAATAATAAGACTGTTCTAAAATATACTTTTTCGTGGATACTATATGATACTATATATATATTTATTATATATACTATATTATATATATATATATATATATATATATATATATAATATAATATATGTATATATATATATATACTTACTATAGTTTTGGTATAGTATATATATATATATTATACTATATATTATATACGGCTATATAAACTTATAGGCATACTATATATTTTACTCTGTATATATAGTATATATATATATAATCTATATATTATATGATATATTAATATATAGATATATATTAGTATATATTATTAATATATATATAATATATATATTATATTATATTATAAATATATAAATATATGATATATATATATAATGATATATACTATATATATATATATATATATATATATATACTATATTATTATATATATATATAATATATACTATATATAATTATTATATATTACATATATATATATATATATATAATATATATATATATTAATATATTATATATATATCATATATATACTATAGGTGTGTATATATATATATGATATATTTATATTTACATATATTTATATATATATATATATTATATTTATAATATATATATTATATATATATAATATTATATATTTATTTTAATATATATTATATATATATATATATACCTATTAATATATATATATATATAACTCTAATATAGTATTTATATAGTATTTATATATGATAATATATTATATATATATTATATAACTTATATATATATATAATATTATATATATATATATGATCTATATATATATATTGTTAATATATATATTATATATATGTGTGTGTTGTGGGTGTGTTGTGTGTGTGTGTGTGGTGTGTGTGATGGTGTGTGGGTGTGTGGGTGTGTGTGAACTTTGAAGTTTGCTCATTGCATTGTGAAACCTTTAAAACACCCAATTACGTTCTTCCGCTTCAGTTGCCAGTTCACAAATTTTGCTTCGTTTATGGTTTTTCAATAAGGTTGACGAGTTACTTTTCAACAACGATTGCAGCCAAGGCTCAAAATATCATTTTTCCCTTGGTTAAAAGTAATTCCTTTTTCTTAGAAATTGTTTTTTTTTTTTTCACCTTTTTTTTTCTTTTCTTTTTTTTTTTTTTTTTAATTTATTTTAGTTCCAGTCAAATCTTTGAAATAGATTCTCTTATTAGCTTGTACGAAAAAGTTTGAATATATTTTTAGGGAAGAATTTATAGTAATGGACTATTAGTATTATATATATATATATAATATATATATATATATATATTATAGTATATTATAATTAATATATTATATTATATACTATATTATAATAATTCTGTATATATTATATATATATATATAGTATATATATATACATATTATTATATATATACCTAATATTTATACTATATATAGCTATATTATGGCAAAAATTTTGGATATTTCTGGTGTTTCGACTCATGTGGCATATCATTTTTACGTCCACATATATAAGTAACTTTTCTTTTTTTTTACAAATTTAATTTATATGCATTGTAAAAGTCATTTAAAAATTAAAATATGAAATATTTTAAATTCTATTTAACAAGTTTTTTTTTATTTTAATTAAAATTTTGATTGTTTTAGAGTCGAGATCATCTTGTTGCTTCAATGATTTTGAAACGTGCACAAAAAAGGTTAAGGCAGTCGGTTCTGCAAAGAATGTTCCTTGATTTCGCTGTCACTATGATTACCGTTAAACATGACTGATATACTTAAGGCTATGTGACACAAAGCGCTTAGCTCATAAAACTTTGTTTTTTTTTTAATGATAATTATAATTTGGTGTTGCGATAGAATTTAAATAAACCCTGGAAGATTGCTAAAAAGTTTACATTTCTTTTTTTTAAGTTTCCATTCAGTTTAGGACCCAATAAGTTCAGACTATAATAAGTTTTGTTAAGTATACACAGTAAATCTGTGTCTATTTAGCAAATCTTATCATAACCTAGGAACCGACCGGGGCCCCGGCCCGCCCCCGGCCCCGGCCCCGGCCAACCCCGGCCAACCCCGGCCAACCCCGGCCAACCCCGGCCATTTTTAGCGACCCCGGCCCCGGCCAAAAATCAGGAAAAACCGGGGTTTTCTACCGGGGTTAACTGTAAATTTACACTAAATAATAGAGGAGTTAAAATAAATCAAAATAAAAAAATATATTTTAATTCCATTACTCCTTTGTTATAAATTGATGCAAAATATATAAACATACCTAAATATAATCAATTTTTTTTTGGTATTTACTATGATTTCAAATTAAAATTGAGGCCAAATTATAATTTTTCCGAGTTTTTAACATAAAAATATTCGAAATTTGATATATCAAACGAATTCGGAAAAGGAAATAAATATAATTGTTAAAATATTAATGTATTTATTTATTTAAAGTAAATATCTTCAAGAAAATCAAATATTTTCCGAAATCTCTTTTCAAAATTATTTATTTAATTGAATTAATATATATATATATATATATATATATATATATATATATATATATATATATTTATATATGTATATACTAGCCTGCCTCTTTAATAATGCACCTCTCTATATATATATATATATATATATATATATATATATAAACTATGTCGTAGTGATATATTTACTTTAGAGAGGAAGCCCTTGGATTCTTTTTTAGTATTATGCTTTACTGTCACTTCATTTTATTACTAAATGTGCACAAATTAAAAACATTGTTAAAGACACTTTTTTTTAATGAAATAAATTTTAAAAAGGAAAGCTAATTTTCGTCCCGACACGCGAGACCTCTTCAGGCTAAGGGGACTGGATTTCTTTCATGATCTTCATCAGTTCAAGTGTTTTTTTCAGTTGGTCTGCTATTTTCTTCATGGTGTTGTTGAAATATTTTGATGTTTTCAGATATTCATTTTGTATAAAATCTATCTTAACTTCACCAGGATGCTTATTGTAGTTGTTACTATTATAAATGCAAAAGGATTCCATGATTTTGCGATGGTTCGTGTGATTGATATTTCTGATCATCTTTATATTGTTGATATTGATAGAGTGGCCTGTGTTACGCCTATGACTTGTTAAAGCTGAATTTATGCTGTCCTTGTGCAGGTCATCTGTGTGTTGATTTTTTCTTCTTTGCAAATCTATGGTTTCACCTATATATGTTTTATTGCAAGTATTGCAGGGGATGTGATATATACAGCTTTGGGGAAGATTTTCTTTTCGTTTTGGGGGTTTGAGAATGTTTTTTAAGGTGATGTTATTTGATGGAATGAGGGTAATATTTTTGGTAATATTTGTTTTAACGAATATAATGGTAATTGAGGAATTGGTAAAAAGGAGGTGCTATTTTTCGGGGGAAAGGTGCTATAGTACCTCTTTTTTGCTTTGTTAAATGCTTTTGTGATGAAAAACTCAGGAAAGTAAAGTGATTTGAAAGTATTGTGGATGTATTTAGTTTCTTGTGCTAGAAGAGGGGAAGAGCATATACGAAAGGCACGGAGAAATAGAGATGACAGAACAGCTAATTTTGTGTTTGGGGAATGATTAGATAGCCAATGTATATAGTTTGGTGCGAATGTTGGTTTTCTATATATAGTAAATTGAAAGTAATTGTTATTCCATGTGATTAAGGTATCGAGGAAGGGGATAGAGTTGTTGGAAGGCATTTCTATCGTATACTGAACTGAAGGATGAATAGAGTTAATATAGTTTAGGACATCATTAGGGTTGGTGTTGTGAGGGAGGGAGACAAAAATGTCATCTACATATCTAATACATAAACTATTGTTTAATAAAAGATGGGGTAAAATATGATAAAATTCTGTTAGTTCCATATATATGTTACTGAGTATGGGAGACAGTGGGGATCCCATACTCAGGCCGAAAATTTGTTTGTAATATTTGCCATTAAAATGAAAGAAGTTATGTTGTAATGAGAGATTAATGAGCTGTTTTAATATATGAAACGGGAAGGCCAATCTCTCATTACAACATAACTTTTCGTATATGCTCTCCCCCTCTTCTAGCACAAGAAACTAAATACATCCACAATACTTTCAAATCACTTTACTATCCTGAGTTTTTCATCACAAAAGCATTTAACAAAGCAAAAAAGAGGTACTATAGCACCTTTTTACCAATTCCTCAATTACCATTATATTCGTTAAAACAAATATTACCAAAAAATATTACCCTCATTCCATCAAATAACATCACCTTAAAAAACATTCTCAAACCCCCAAAGCTGTATATATCACATCCCCTGCAATACTTGCAATAAAACATATATAGGTGAAACCATAGATTTGCAAAGAAGAAAAAATCAACATACAGATGACCTGCACAAGGACAGCATAAATTCAGCTTTAACAAGTCATAGGCGTAACACAGGCCACTCTATCAATATCAACAATATAAAGATGATCAGAAATATCAATCACACGAACCATCGCAAAATCATGGAATCCTTTTGCATTTATAATAGTAACAACTACAATAAGCATCCCGGTGAAGTTAAGATAGATTTTATACAAAATGAATATCTGAAAACATCAAAATATTTCAACAACACCATGAAGAAAATAGCAGACCAACTGAAACACACTTGAACTGATGAAGATCAAGAAAGAAATCCAGTCCCTTAGCCTGAAGAGGTCTAGCGTGTCGGGACGAAAATTAGCTTTCCTTTTTAAAATTTATTTCATTAAAAAAGTGTCTTTAACAATGTTTTTAATTTGTGTACATTTAGTAATAAAATGAAGTGACAGTAAAGCATAATACTAAAAAAAAATCCAAGGCTTCCTCTCTAAAATAAATATATCACTACGACAAAGTAGTTCATAAATATATATATATATATATATATATATATATATATATATATATATATATATATATATATATATATATATATATATATATATATATATACTATATATATATATCGCATAAAGCCATATAGGACATTTATAAGATGTTGACTCCGTTTATACGGGGGAAATTTTCGATAAGAAAAACAACGAATTTCGGGCCTTTCCTTTATTGCTTCAATTTCTATTATTTATTAGCGTTATCTCCATTTACGTATTATGGAAATTTACAAAGATTTTATTGTGATTCATTGATTTATTTAGCCTAATTGAAGAATTAAAATTCTTATTATTATTATTATTATTATTATTATTATTATTATTATTATTATTATTATTATTATTATTGTTAATAGTAATTTTTTTTTCTAAGTTCTTTCATTTTTATTATTTGATTTTCGATTATTATTATAATTTATGGGTATTTTTATTTGCTTTCCCCCAGGGCCCACTGAGCTTGCAGGCAGCACCTGCTCTGCAGGGGACAGGGGGTCACCTAGGGGGCCAGAAGGCTACACCCCCGGATCAAACATAAAATATATCAAAATCTCAAAATTGTGACATTATTTGCGAGGGTGTTTCTACAAACTTTTGTATACATTCATCAAATTTAAACTGAAATAAATAGCCTAACTTATTTTAATTGATTGATTTGTTGATTAGACTAAATATTAAGAACTCAAACTAGAATAATAAATTTCTTTTTAATTTTGTTAAAATTAATTAATTGTTTGAAAGAATCAGTATTTGCAATATATTTAAACTCAAATCAGGTAAAAAATTACGTTACATTGTTAAAAGATCTTTGCACCTTGAGTCAGCAAATTATAAAAATCAATATATATATATATATATATATATATATATATATATATATATATATATATATATAACAGCATATATATATACTATATATATATATATATATATATATATATATATATATATATATATATATATATATATATATATATATATATATATATATATATTTAATACAACTTATTCTTCTAAAAAATCAATTATTTTCTAAAAATTTCTTTCGAAAATATTTATTTAATTGAATTAATTAAATGTATTCCTTTTTTATAATTTAAATTAAATTATTAATTTAATTGAAATTATAATTTTTATTTTTATCTAAGTTTAAGACTTTCCAGTGTTTTTGACTTACATTTCTAATTTTACCTAACCCCGGCCCCGGCCCCGGCCCGGCCCCAGCCCCCAAAGCCCCGGCCCCCGGCCCCGAACCCCAAGCCCCCATTTTTATTTGCCCCAGCAAAATTCCTGCCCCGGTGGGTCCTATCCCTTAACCCTAACGAGTTTTCGTACTAGGCTTGAAAACGTTAGATATCTAACAATATTTACGGA
>JABUQX010136342.1:5000-27303 GCA_015478945.1 Trachelipus rathkii | reverse complement strand
TATTAAATTTCGAATATTTTTATGTTAAAAACTCGGAAAAATTATAATTTGGCCTCAATTTTAATTTGAAATCATAGTAAATACAAAAAAAAATTGATTATATTTAGGTATGTTTATATATTTTGCATCAATTTATAACAAAGGAGTAATGGAATTAAAATATATTTTTTTATTTTGTTTGATTTAACCCTCTATTATTTAGTGTAAATTTACAGTTAACCCCGGTAGAAAACCCCGGTTTTTCCTGATTTTGGCCAGGGAGCCCAGGAGGAGGGCCAGGGCTGGGAGCCCGGGAGCGCCGGAGCCGGGGGCCGTGGGCCGGGGCCGGGGCCGGGGCCGGGGCCAGACGGGGGCCAGGGCCCGGAACCCGGAGCCGGGGAGGCCAGAAGGCAGGGCCGGGGCCAGGGCCGGGAGGCCGGGGGCCCGGGAGCCAGAGACGGGGCCGGGGCCGGGAGCCGAAGGGCCAGAGGAGCCGGGGCCGGGGCCCCGGTCGGTTCCTACCTAGAACTAACAAAATCCGAAAAGAAATGAAGATTTATTCAAGTAACAAAATTTGCACATTTGTTGAGATACTCTTCTTCCTAAGTTGAATGTGGTGTCACGGCCTTTCTTTGAATTTGACTCCCTTGCTGAAAGTTGCGTTTTCTTGTAATTTGATGTTTGGAGGAGCTCGAGAGAGAGAGAGAGAGAGAGAGAGAGAGAGAGAGAGAGAGAGTATCTTCAAGTGTCTTTTATTTCTTCTGAGTGTCTTCTGATTGAGTATCTCAACGAAACATGGCTTTATATGCAATATTTGTTGCCAAAAATATTGCTTTATATGCAATATTTGTTGGACTTATGTAAAAAATTTTGCTTTCGCAAATTTTAGCATAAGTTTGAATTTAAAAACATTTAACATTTTTACGAATAGTTATAATTGAGGGTACTATATATATATATATATATATATATATATATATATATATATATATATATATATATATATATATATATATATATATATATATATATATATTTCTTTCTTTCTTTCTTCACCTTCCTCTTTATGGTGAAACTAAAGAAGTTACCCGCATGATATCTCGAAAACTAAGATAGGTACAAGAAAACTGATAACATATATGGAATCAGCATATGAAATTTGTATGGAAATAAAAAAAATTATTTATTTTTTTTTTATATCTTCAAAACTACGATAGGTACAAGAAAAACTAATAACATATTTAGAATCTGCGTATGAAATATATGTGTAAAAAGATTTTTAACTAAGGAATACCCCAGGGTAAACCGCAAAGATGCAAAGTCGGGGTCTTTCAGGCCTCCTGTTGGACAGGTAGGACTATTTCCCTCCCTCCGGGGAGGGTCTCCGAACCCCCGCGCTTTGGTATTTGGGTGTCGCGGGGGGTTCCTCCGCCCTCCCTACGGGGTATGGAAAACATCCCCCTCTGTCCCACCGTCGGCTCGAGCCCCCTAAAAAATATTTATACACTGATTCCATATATGTTATTCGTTTTTCTTCACCTATCGTAGTTTGGAAATATAAAAAAAAGTAATTTTTTTTTTTTTGCATTTCCATACAAATTTCATACGCTGATTCCATATGTTATCAGTTTTCTTGTACATCTTAGTTTTCGAGATATCATGCGGGTAACTTCTTTAGGTTTGACCTATATATATATATATATATATATATATATATATATATATATATATATATACATATTATATATTATATATATATATATATATATATAATAATAACATAATATATATATATATATATATATATAACTTAACTTAACTTATATATATATATATATATATATAATAACATATATGTATATATATATTTACATATATATATATATATATACGAGGTATAATAATATATATATATATATATATAATATATAATAACATATAATAATAATATATATATATGTCTTTAACCTAACTACTATATATATATATATATATAAGTGGTATACAAAACAGAGACTGGGCCACCCCCTCGTTTCCTCGGTGTCCCGGAGGGCAGCTTCGCTCCGTTTTACATACTACTTTGTAAAGGTTTGTTTACAATTGAAGTTGGAAAGATGTTTTTGGTCTTTGAAGATGGGAAAATATATATTTAACTTTATTGAGGCTTACCGCCCTCATTTCGCTCGAAGGGGTTACCGGGCCACCCTCCAATCACGCTGAAAATTCGAAATTGACTTATAATAAAAATTTCTTAAATAAATATGGAAATAGTATGTTCATTCCACAAACGTGAAAGTGATGAAAATTGTAAATCATGTAATTTTTTGAAAAATTATTATGAAGTTTCTCATTCACAAAATTATTATGAAGTTTCTCATTCACAAAATAATTATAATAAACCATTGAAATATTCATCAAGAATATATTTAGAGAAAGTTATTGATAAATATTATAAAAAGAATGAAAAGATAAGAATTAATCATGATAAAATATTAAATCTCAATTATGAATTTGAAGAAGCATATCTGGAAGTAAAATGTTCAGAAAGAAAAAATTCTTTAAATGTTCATTATAAATTGTTTAAATTGCTACAATTATGTGGTGTCAAATGTAATATATCTGATTTTCATAAAGTTTCTAACAAAAGAGAAATTACATTAAATGAATACAATAAAATGTGGAAGAAAATATGTGAGATTAACAAATGGGAGTGGATCAAGTAACATGTATAAAAAGGATATGAGTATTATATTTAAAAATTTTAAATATAATAATTTTCCTTTTATTTAATTAGTCTGAATCGTAATCAGCTTCAATAATTTTTTCATATATTTTTTTTATATTTTAAAGCTTCTTCAAATTCTTTTAACGTAATTTTTTCTTCTTCTTCTTCTTCTTCTTCAGAATCAAATGTTATTTGTACAGGAGGTTTATTGTTATCTAAAATGTTTAACAAGTTTATGTACCCAACTAATCTATCTAAAATGACTTTAAATTCTTTAATATCTTTACTAGTAAAGATTTTTTGATCTATGAGTTTTTTTATTTTTTTAGTATTTATTCCATTAATTTTTGAGAGATTTTGAAAGTTCTTCATTTATTATAGAGAAAAAAAAGTTTATGAAAAATTAATTTGATGATAATCACCACCAATATATTGCATTTGACAATTACCTTCATTGAAAAATTTAATTTCCTCATCATTCAATACATTCACATATCTTCTTGGAAGAAATACATTAGTTACTTCATCCTCTCCCACACGTAGAATTGCAAACATTGCGAGACCATATTTTGTATTAATTTTTCTAAGTTCAATAATGTTATAAATCACATCTTTATTTAAATCAGATAGTTTTGTAGTGTTCACGTAACCAGTTGAATAGTTCAAAATTTTTATTAGCTCTGATTTGTTAACACTCATTTATTATAGAGAAAAAAAAGTTTTCTGTTTTTTATTTTATAGTTTATATTCATTCTTCAATATTCTTCAACATCATATCCATCATAATTTTATTAGTCATCTCCTCATCTCCCTTCTCCATGTTTCTTTCTCCATCTCCCCCATAGGCACCCCTCTATATTTTTCTATCTTTTCAAATATATCATTTAATGTAATTTTCTTATTCTCAATAGATTCATCTCCTAATATATCTTTTTCGGAAAGGTCATTCGGATTTCCTAAATCGTATTTTAGAAACATTTGAATAGTATGCATAGATTTTTCATTGGTTGTATCACTTGCAGCTTGAAAATTTATGATATCTCCTTCGTTAAGGTGAATGCTTTTTATTCTATTAATTCTAAAATCTGTATCACTATTTTTATATATATCTAAATCTTTAAATTCATCTCCATTGATAAATAACTTCACTAAAATATATCGATCTTCATCTAGAGATGCCAATGTAATTGTATCTATAAATCCTTCATATGGCATAACATAACCAGTTTTCTTCGAAGATGGTCCTTTCATTCCTAATACGAACGGAAACTTTCCTGATTCTAATTTTGAATTTGTTTGAAAAATTATTGTTTCGTAAGCACATGTTTCTCTTTTAAAATTATTTATATTTTCACTAAGAGTTGAAATCTGTTTATTAATCGTTTTTAAGACATTTTCAAAACCATCTTTTAACAGAACGTTATTATGCATATCAAAGAGTTGAGATTTTATTTCTTCAACAAATTTTTTAATATGATCACCTTCAGATTGTAATTCAGTTATTGATTTATTCATATTTCCCGTCTGTTTTAACATTTTATCAACCTTACTTCTTGTTTCTTTTACTAAATTATCTGTATAAATTTTTGTAGTAACATCGTTTTCTTCTCGAGGATTAGCCGCATTTGCCAGTCTTTTATTTTCAATATCAAAATTACCTTCCTCATCTAAATATTTAAATCCAATTCCTGACAGTCCTGGAGGTCCTGGAGGACCTCGAGGACCTCGCGGTCCTGGTGGTCCGCTTCTTGTTAGAGGTCCTTCACCAAAGTTATTAACACTCATTTATTGTAGAGAAAAAAAGTTCTTGTAGAATTGAGTGAAAATTTAATTTCAATACAGTTACTCCGAAAAGAACGAATAAACACAAATGACCGCAAATAACTTCATTCAGTTTTTGTATTTGATACGTTGAATAGACAATATCGCATTGTATATAATTTTCAAATTCAGTCGGAGGTTGAACACCGAATGAATCGAAGTAATAGCATAAGTTTTTACAATTCTTAAACCAACATGTCCAGTGAGTTCCTGAACCTTTAATTGAATCCAAATTTAAGATTCCACATTCCTTTTTATTAGATTTTTTTGGAAGAGCATCTCTCATATAAATTCCTCTAAAGTTTGGAATTTTAAGCTCATTAACGTATTTCATAAGATCATATTGACTCAACGCTTTCATCGGAATATTCAACTTTTGTATGGTTTTAAAAATAAACCCTCGCCAGTTTTTCGACGAGGGTATGGTTTTAAAAAAAGACCTTTTCCATTTGTTTTCTTTTTTTCCATTTGAAGGTTATGCCTTCTAGTTTCTTCTAATTGCTTTTGAGCTGTCTTTTTATCATTTACAGTCTTTGCTATAGCACTAGCTCCACCAGCAAGAGAACCGATTGCACTTGCAGCCCCTAATAACATTGGAAGCGTTATTATAAATCCTCCATGTTTTGCCAAGGCTGTTACTTGTGATATGCTTAATTTTAAATTAAATGGTATACCTTTTAAAAATTTAGCTTTTTGAGTTAGAGTTAGGAGAAGAGATATGTTTCCTTTATCCTTTGGATTGATTCTAAATGATATAGAAGATTTTTTATTTACTGCGTTGTTTAACTTCTTTACCTGATTTGGTGTAAGATATACTTTCATATCGTTGTACGTCATTTATTTAAGAAGATTTAAAAAAGTTTTTATAAATAAATTTTAGGGGGGACAGATCTGCCCCCTAAATCTTCATTAATATTTTTAATTTCTTATATTTTATTAGAAGTAAATTGAGTTTTTACTCTTCCACATTCTGAGCATGTACCTCTAAGCATACTACTTTTATTTGTCATAACCTTTTGAACATTTTCAGTATTTGTTATTTTTCTACAATGAATACAATAATACCTCATTTATTTAAGAGAAAAAAATTAAAAAGCGATATTCATTTTATTTCCATCAGATTGTAGTTTCACAAGTCGATCTGATAATACTAATGCATAAGCCTTTGTAGGTTTTGATATATTTTTCTTAAAAGTTGCTCTTATTTTAATATCTGTAACTGAATTTTTTATTTTTTCAGATTGTCTACTTACATCAAATACTAGTAATGGATACAAATTTTGATATTCTATTAAACTAATAGAACAATTTTCTTTATTAAGTATATGATTAGAATAATCTGATAGCATTTTATAAGCGGTTGTATAATAATTCTCATTAAAATCAAGTCGAAGATCCATTTCTGGATATCTTTCGCTATTTAACTGAACAAATGCGTTAGTTATATTACAATGATTAAATATACCTCTATTCATAATTTGATTATCACCATTTGTTTCTTGAAAAGCTAAAATTATAAATCGAGGTTTCTCAGATCCGGCTGTAACATTTAATCTCCAATCGAATTGTTGTTGTCCTTGATTTACTTCTATAGATTCACACTGTCTATTCAAAAAATTAATATTTAAAGTAACTTTATTTTGAATATCTTTATACAGTTTTATTGAATATTCATCTGTAAGTGTTACGTGTGGGATTCTCCATACTATTCTCGATAAAATAATTTTACCATCAGGAACTTTATAAGTACCATCATCGTTTTTATCATATGATTTTAATATAGCATCATTGTCATCTTCTTTTCTCCTTAATGTAAGCTGATGTTTTATGCCATAAATTACTTTATCATAATTTTCACAAAATCCAAATATATGACTTAACGGAATAGCTACACTAAAATTTCCCGATGAGTTCTTAAATAAGTATTTGTGTCTCTCCACATATCCAGAATTATTAATTTTCGGACATACTTTATCACATTTATCAGGTGACCACATAAAATTCATACCTTCTAAATAATTGAGAGGATATGTTAAAAGTCCTTTCATAGTTGATGCTTGTCCAGGATTTGGATATTCTTCCATACTTTTATTTCCAAGTTGATATTCAACTCTTGAAAATAAGTACATGATTCCGTTATTTATTAAATTTATATATAATTCTTTTCCTGATCCAGTTCCAGTTCCAGGTTGATCTTTTTCAAATGTTGATCCATCTTCTTTTTTTAAAGATCCCTCGATATAAATATAACTTCTAGAAGGTAGTAAAAATTCATCCTGATTTTGAACTGATATTCTTATATCACTAGGTGTATTTAAATCAACTCCTGTATAAGGTTCATATTCTTGATATTCAAATCTTTTAATTGAATCATCTATTTCTGATGATTCCTTCCAATTTAAATTATACTCCATTTATTATAGAGGAAAAAAAAGTTTATGTTGATTTTAAATGTAATCGAATAGTTATTTCTTCTCCTCGAAGATTTAACGGTTTATGATATTGATCAGTAAGCCAAATATGAATTAAATTAACAGTTGGAATTGTTATCGGTAGATATACTACTGTATTAGGTCTCTCATTTATTTTATAACCGGGAGGAACATCGGGAAAGAAACTATACAAAATTGGTTTTTGATGTCCATTAAGATAAGAACCTTCTATAATATCACAATTGACTAAGATAGAATTTACTGGTGAAATATTAACAATGTTTTCACTTTCATGTTTTCCAATGCCTTCAATAGCATCCCTACTAAATCCTAAAAGATTTTTAAATGACTTTTCATCGAAATATATAATAAAATTAGCCTTCCTAACATGAATAATACATTTCATAGTTATGTGGTTTGCTTCAATACTGAATGCTTCTGAATGCTTATTTTTAACAAGATGTTCTTGAATGTAATTATTAATCGCTTTGATTTCATAAGCTCCTGTTGGAAATAATATTTCAAAAATTTTACCGTTATATTCATATGCAAATTTATTATTTGATTCATCAATATTTGGTACTGAATTATACGTATTTATATTTAATAACGCTATTTCATGTGTTTTACCCTTTTCTAATTTTAAAGAAGGGTAAAAATTATATTTGAAATCAGATGTATTACTAGATAACACAATGCTCATTTATTATAGAGAAAAAAGTTATTTAAAGATTTTATTATATCTGTATCAAATATACCTAATCTTAACAGTTCATCATTAATAGCTTGTAACTCATTAAAAACGTTAGTATTACCCGATTGAATTTCTGAAAATAATATTCTATGTTTATTAACAAGCTCATTAGGATCTGAAGGTAAAAATTTAAATCCCGTACCTGAAATATCAGGTACGTCTCCTACACTAGTTCTTCGAGGAGTATCTCCAACACTGCTTCTTCTTGGTGTTCTTACTTTCTGACGTAATTCTGATTTTAATTCATCAAGCAATTTATATTCATCATATATTGGTTTAATAAACATCTTATATTTATCACCCTTATTCGATTTAGCAGTACTTCCATCGTATCTAAAAAACGCTTTAGTTTGAATCATTATTTTCTTATAATTATTATAGTCATTTACGGAAACTTCTCCAGGATTTTTCAAGGTTAGAAGTTTCCATAGACCTTCAGTACCGATGTATTGGTTTTTATCAATAATTAAATTATTACCATCAATTTTAACTGTTGCATTACCTAATTTAAAATTATCACCTCCTTCAGCCATTTTAATACCGAATGCGTTGTCATATTTATTAGGATAATAAATTACTTGCAAATATTTTCCTGCTATTTTTCCTAACTTTGTAAAATTATATCTAGGAGAGCTAGGTGATGCTGGTACATCTTCGATAGCTAAAGGAACTTGACGTGAAGTAAGAGCTGGTAGTGTTGGTTGAGTTTGAAGTATTTCTTTTTGATGCGTAGTTATATCCTTAATCGGTTCAATTAATGGTTGTAGTAGTTTAATATTTTCTTGATAGATATCTTGTTCACCTAATTTTTCGTTTAAAAATCTTTTCTGAAGTTTCTTTCTAATATTTACCAAATCAGATTTTTCTTTAATATTAACATATGCCATTTATTATAGAGAAAAAAAAACAGAAACATCAAACAGTTAAACATCAAACATCAAACAGCTAAACATTAAACATCAAACCATTTCCCGTTCCGTTTTACATAGGATATCTGTTTCATAAAGCCGTTTAACTGTTTGATGTTTAACTGTTTGATGTTTGATGTTTAGCTGTTTGATGTTTGATGTTTAACTGTTTACCGTTTCACGTTCTATATTTCCGTTAAGTCTTTTTCATTTATCCAAGATGTTGTATTGTATCCTTTCCATTTAACTAATATTTTCTCTTTATTTCTTTTTAATATTTTTTCAACCTCGTATAATTCACTTTCATATTTTACCATTTCTTGTTCATAAAAACTTCCAATAATCTCTTCATCACTCATGTCTCTTATTTTATAAGTTATAGGATTTGTTTTCAATACTTCAGATATAATAAATATTTCTTCTGTAAAGTTTGGAAGATAACCTTTTCTAAAATCTTTATATTTTCTGCTGATTCTTACTCTATCACCAAGGTTAAATTTTGGTTTCCTAAGTTTAGACTTAGTAGGAGGAAATAAATTTTCATACACTACTTTACTATTCTTCTCAAGAGATCCTTGTTCAGGAGTCATTTTAATACTTCTATGAGAACTTGTATTATAATTTTTTACTAAATTAGGGAGAATATCAACCCATTTCTTTGTTTTGTTTTCTGTAAAATATTTCCACATTTTAGATTTTAAAGTTCTGTTAAATCTTTCTACTACTTGAGCTTTCGTTTCATTCTCTGTAGCGAACCAATGTATTCTATGTTTTCTAAATAGTTCTTGAGTTGGTTTATTTATGAATTCGAGTCCTTTATCTGTATGTATTTTTCTAGGAATTCGTTCCTTAAATATATTTTGAAACGCCTCTGCGATATCATTTCCAGTTTTCTTTTTAATAGGAGTAGCCCAAGCGTATTTACTGAATATATCTATAACTGTTAATATGTAATTTATATTTTTATTCTGAGATTTATATTTTTGCATGTCTACTAAATCAGCTTGCCATTGATCATCAACACTGGAGACCATCACTCTTCTCGTTGAAAATTTATGTCTTATAGGTTTATGCAATGTGTAAACGTTTTGACGACTTAACCATTCTTTAACTATCTTAGAAGATAATCCACTTTTTCGTACTAAATCATTGATTCCTGAGTATCCAGTTTTAGGATTATAATATAATTCTCTCAATTTTTCAGAGCCCGATTTCGCGAGCTCTTTACCCCGTTTTTTGATGGTAAACCCATTCCGAATCTTGATTTCATTCCCATAACTCCTGTGACTAATCTCGCGTCTTTTCTAACGTACTCTGGTTCATTAGGATCTAACGCAATTTCACTCGCTTGTTTTGCTAATAAATCATCTGCCGCATTTCTTTCTTTCGTAGTTTTATGTCTTAAATAATTTATATCATGTTGTTTACAGGCCTTATCTAAACTGTTAACACCATTATATCCTTCTTTTAATCTTTTTTGTACTTTCGTACCTGGACCGCAATATGAATATTTTCCTGTATTCCTGAACGATCCGTTTTCAATATTTTCCGATGAAACATTATTAGGTAAATTTAAATGCATTTCTGGTAAAGGAAGTTTCTTCAACGCCGAATTTAACAATCCTGAACCAGTTTTCGTCTTTAAAAATAATTTCAATTCATTAATATATTTTTGATTTTCAAGGGTTAAGGTTATTGAATTTTTCTCAATGAAATTTTCTTTATGAACTTTTCGAGTTGTATTGTAAATATACATTTATTTAAGAGGAAAAAACTTTTTAGGTACATATATAGAGTCAAAATTAGCTTGATATCTTCCTTCTCCTGGTGGTAATTTTTTATTTATAACAATGTAACCAAATGGTTCTTTCCAAACAGTTTCACAATAATTACGAAATTCTTCCCACGTCATATCTTTTGAAATAAAATCATTAAAAATATTAACTAAATCTTTTATAGGTAATGAAAACAATATAAACACATTAGCATTGGATCGTATTGTTTGACGAGGAAGTTTAAAATAGTTTTGACTAATATAAATAGAGCTTGTATTATTATGTCTTCCTCTCGTATAATAATCTTCAGCTTTACTTTGATTTGAATCATTCATTATATCATCAAATACAAATAAATTTTTCTTCTTGTTGTTAACATCCTTCGGGTCTAGAATTTCGGAAGAATCTTCATAATATTCTACCTTATATTTTGATTTTTTATTCTTTTTAGGTAGTTTTCTAATAAATGAATCGATATCACCCCTTCCTTTCTCCAATAATTCAAGAACTTCGTTTTTACAATATCCTTTATCAAATCCTGATTTTATTAATTTATATTCTGGCTGGTGTAAAGACTTTCCAAAAACAAATAAAATATTATAATCTAACCACTTATCCATAAGTAACATTCTTAGTAGTAAATTCGTTTTACCGCATCCAGACTCTCCAATAATTATAGCTCTACAGTTAGGAGATGGTAATAAGAAATGATGTTCTTGATTATTTCTGCTATTCTCATCTTTCCACTGGATAGAAATGTTTTCCATTATTTATTATAAAGAAAAAATAATTGTATTCGTTTAAAAAAATTTCGCCTTGAGGCGCCACACGAACTAGTTTTTTTAATTTATATTTTTTCTTTGATTTAGCATGTCCAATTATATATATATTTATTTTTTTATTTTAGAGGGACGCTTAAGGCTGCCCTCTAAATTAATCTACATATATATATTTTTTTAAAAACAAAATTATAATATAATATAAAAAAAGAAATTCCTACCTATCCTAAAGGATATGCAGGATTCATTTCACGAAAGAAGTTTTTTTTTAAATTATACTATAGTTTATATTTTTTAAATTTTTTATATAATATAATATAATATAAAAAAGAAATTCCGGCGATGCCTTTAGGCATGGCCGGATTCATTTCACGAAAGAAGTTTTTTTTAAATTATACTATAGTTTGTATTTTTTAAATTTTTTATATAATATAATATAAAAAGAAATTCCTGCCATGCCTTTAGGCATGGCAGGAACCATCTCATCTCATCTCATGAAATTTTTTTAATTATACTATAGTTTATATTTAAAAAAAAAATTTTTATAATATAATATAGAAAAAAAAAATCATGCATGGCCTAAAGGCCATGCAGGAATTGAAATTTTTTTTAAAATTATATTATAAAAAAAATTTTCAATTCCTGCATGGCCTTTAGGCCATGCAGGAATCATCTCATCTCATCTCATCAAATTTTTTTTAAATTATACTATAGTTTATGTTTTTTTTTATAATATAATATAGAAAAGAAATCCGGCGGAGCCTTTAGTTTTTTTTTTTAAATTATACTATAGTTTATGTTTTTTTATAATATAATATAGAAAAGAAATCCGGCGGAGCATCATCTCATCAAGTTGTTTTTTTTAAATTATAATATAGTTTGTATTTTTTTTTTTTAAAACAAATTATAATATAAGAGAAAGAAATTCCAGCATGTATCTCAAATAAAACTGAATTCATCTCTTCAAGTTTTTAATTATACTGCTGGTTTGAATTTTTTTTTTAAAAAACAAAACAAGTTACAATATAATAATAGAAAAATCCTGCGTTGCTAAAGGCAGCGCGGATTCATCTCATCAAGAGTTTTTTAATTATAACTTTAGTTTTTATTTTTTTTTAAACAATACATTTTTTTTGAATATACAAGAGCCCTCTGCCTAAAGGCAGAGGGCTCTTTATATTTTTAAAAATATATAAGTTACCTCTGCCTATAGGCAGAGGTCTCTTATATTTTTAAAAATTTTTCTAATGTTTCAATAGTTTTTTTTTTTTTTTTAAATACACGCATATGAATCGCTTTATTTTTTTTTTTTTACAAAGTGTTTGAGAATTTTTTAAAATAAAATGAAATACATATATACTTATCAAATATTAAAAATAGATATGTGGTAAACGTTGCCGCATACCAATTTTTCAAAAGATATTATTATAATATGGTAAACGTTGCCGCATACCAATTTTTCAAAAGATATTATTATAATATGGTAAACGTTGCCGCATACCAATTTTTCAAAAGATATTATTATAATATGGTAAACGTTGCCGCATACCAATTTTTCAAAAGATATTATTATAATATGGTAAACGTTGCCGCATACCAATTTTTCAAAAGATATTATTATAATATGGTAAACGTTGCCGCATTTCAATTTTTCAAAAGATATTATTATAATATTTAAAAAAATTTATATTATTATATACTTTCAAAAAGGGCCCTGAAACAGGGCGGTTACAATTTTTAAATTTATATATTTTATTTTATCTTCATTTTCAACGTGTCTATCTATAGTATTTCTAGTTTTTTTATATTCTAAAATTTCACATATATCTTTCCCTTTAAACCAAATATCATTATTTTTTATCGTAAAAATAATATCTATAACTCTATCGTTAAATTTAAAAATTGTTCCCCCCCTGTTTCAGGGTGGGAACGAAAGGACGTAATCGTTTTTCGCTTCCACCCTGAAACAGGGGGGTTACAATTTTTAAATTATTATATTTTAAAAATTGGTCACGCCATGATTCACGGCGGGAGTGAAGAGAAGTAATTGTTTTTCGTTCCCGCCCTGTTTCAGGGCGGGAGTGAAAGGACATAATTGTGATGTTCCGCCCTGATTCAGCGCGGGAGAGCGACATACTGCTTGCTCCTGCCGTGATTCACTTATGGTTACAATTTTTTAAATTTATAAATATTTTTAAAAGTTCATTTTCAAATTTAGAGTTACAAGATATTTCATTGTTTTATATTTATACTTACGTTTTAAAATTTCATCGTTTTTTTATTTTTTTTCTTAAACCTAACTACCAACTAAAAAGTAATCTATTGTTGGCGCCAACTAACTTATTCTATAATGTCCTAAAGCTAATGTGTTTATATTATTTTCTAATATATATCGTTTATCATCATTTCTCGATAATGCTATTTTATTTACTTGTGTAGTATACAAATCATGTTTTTTACTTCGTATTAAATTTAGTTTCCTATATAGAGTTTCTTCCATAAATAATACTTTTTATAGTCATCAATGTTTATCGTTTGATTGATAACGCTTTTCTTTACTCCCTTAGCTTTTTTAATTTCTTTATTTTCTAATGTTTTATAAGCATATAATTTTGCTCTTAGTCCTACAAATTCTGTTATCAGTTTTCCAGCTGTTTCATCTTTCATTTTACCCAATACCTTTTTATTTTTTTCTGAATATAATTTATGCTCTTTTGGATAATCAGATGTATCGAACAGTTTTATATTCCTTTTCATATCTTTATATATATCATTCGTTTGTATATAATAACATAGCGAATCTGTATCTGTAAATAATAATTTTGCTTTTTCATTATATTTATTTTTATATGATTATAATGAAAGTCATACATTAAAGTTTTACTTAACTCTAAAATAGACATTCCTACATAAATAGGTTTATCAAATCTCAGTTTAGTTTTTTTCATATGACAAGCTATTAAATTTTCTGAGAATATTTTAAACGATTCAAAATTTGGTTTATTTACTAATTTTTGAGCTTGCTCTTCATTTTTAACTAGTCGTACATCAACTCTATTTCTTATGTTTTCCATCGTTTTACCAAACACCGAGTTGTTCATTAATTTATAGAAATCTTTTTCAAATTCATTCTTCGCTTCCTTTCTCTTTCTCGTGTTAAGATCAATGTATGATTTCATCCAA
Organism: Trachelipus rathkii; assembly: GCA_015478945.1. Classification (NCBI taxonomy): domain Eukaryota; kingdom Metazoa; phylum Arthropoda; class Malacostraca; order Isopoda; family Trachelipodidae; genus Trachelipus; species Trachelipus rathkii. Next base: position 12,947 of record JABUQX010136342.1, on the reverse strand, counting down.
TTGCGCTGATCAAATTCTAATACTATGTATTTTCGTTAGTTTCAATCCTAAATTCAAACACTGTTTCAAATTTCTATAGTGTATGATATATTTTTCTTTATTATTCAAGTTTGGAACTAATTTTGAAACTTTATCTAATTTTATATTTTCTGCTGCTAAGGGGTAATCGCTATGTAAATTGTGTAGTTCTTTAGGATATTCCAAATCAACTTCTAAAATATATCCTTTTTTCGATTCATCACTGATGTCTAAAACATCAAAATCGTTAATGTTTTTCATCCATTTAAAATTTCCCGTAGGCAAATACTGAGACATTGCCCAACCATACAAATTATTAGCATCTAAATAAGTGATATAACTATGCGGTTTATTTTTATCATAACTTTCTTGAATATATGGATTATTAGCTTTTGCATATCTATGTGTTATAGTACTGATTCCTCCTCTAATCCCCTTTTCTATCATTAACAACATATCCGGATCTTTTAATAAATCTAATTTTACTTTAGTTTCTTTTAATAATGCATCCCAAGATAACCCTGGAGATGTAAAATAACGTGCTGGATCTAATTTGTAAGTATCTAAACAAGTTGTTCTAAAATTTTCAAACACATCCGCTAATAATAATGTATCAGATTGTAAGTATAACATATGGTAATCTTTAAATGTTTTACAATTAAATTTTGTCCAGATAGTCTGCGCATGTTTGTAGTCCTCGTTTGTTATATCTTCATTATTCAAAATATTATAAAATTTCTCTTTTTTAGGTAAATTTTCATGATTAAATTTTGCTATATCATCCATCCAGTCGTATGGATAAATTCCTTTACGTTTTAGTAGCTGAAACTGTTCATCTTGATAATATTTGTGCAAATAATAATGTATCAGATTGTAAGTATAACATATGGTAATCTTTAAATGTTTTACAATTAAATTTTGTCCAGATAGTCTGCGCATGTTTGTAGTCCTCGTTTGTTATATCTTCATTATTCAAAATATTATAAAATTTCTCTTTTTTAGGCAATTTTTCATGATTAAATTTTGCTATATCATCCATCCAGTCGTATGGATAAATTCCTTTACGTTTTAGTAGCTGAAACTGTTCATCTTGATAATATTTGTGCAAATTCTTTAAATTTTCATCCATTAAATTTGATGCTAATTTAGCTAGAGATGAAGACATGAATCTGAAACTATCGAGGAATCTCAACTCTATGTTATTTTTTTCATCGACTTTTATATACTCACTGAAACTTATATAAGTTTCATCCGTTTGAGGAATTGCTTTTAATTCACCCTCGGTATGTCCAAATTCTTTAACGAATAAATGAGCATCGTATTTGGATAAGTTATGCATTATTATTGGAGTAAATTTAGGATTTCTAATTTGTAAATTACAACTTCTGTGAGCAGGTCCTCTATATTCTCCTGTTAAGTGATTATGGTCTCTTACTTTGGAATCTGATTGTGTATATTCTTTTTTACATACATAACAATGGTTTGCATTTTCGTGATTTAATTTTTCTTCTGGAGTTAAATTCATTGGTTTGTTTATTCTCAATAATTCATAAATTCTTTTTGATTCTGAAATTAAATATTCTACAAACGTTTTAGGCGCTTCGTTGCCTTCATAAATTTTAAGTTTTGAATATTCATCTACATCACATTTCGTATAACAACACCAACTGTTTGGTTGATGTTTCTGTAGGTTAATGGTATAAGATTCTTTAGGATCTGGTTGACTCGTTTGTATCTTTTGTAAGGTGCTTTCAAAATCTGCATATATAACAAATGGATGTCTGAATTGTTTATAATACAGTTTAAATTGAACTTGACCTTCTGATAATTCCATTCTTACCGGTTTATGAATACTACATTCTGGTAAATGATTATCTAATAATTCTTTTTTATAAAAACTATGTAAACAGAATCGACATGGATAAGTTTTCTCTTTATGCTTTTTATCTATGAATGGACTCAAATGTTTCATCAGTAAATAATGTGTATTTTTATCATTTGATATTAGAAGTAAATCAACATGTTTAGTTTTCTCAACTTTTGTAATTCTTAAAGGATATAATATTTCTTTCTCATCTAGTCCAAATACGTTAACTGACACATCGTTTTGGTTCTCAAATTTACTAATCTGTTTTAATTGAACTGGAAATTTTATTCCTTTCCAATTATAATTTTTAGAAACTTCTTTTATTCTTGTTGATAATCTATGTGGATGACCTTCATCTAAACAATCAGATCTTGCTATGCACCATTTGAAACATTCATTATCATTTTTATTTTGAATATTAATCAATCCAAATTTTGGGTTCTTATATTTTGATGGAGTTTCAATATATGAAGAAGCTCTTAATGGTTTATATTTTGCTATCTTTATTTCAAAATCTAAAAGTTTATTGATAACCCATCCTGATCCTTCTTTTGTAAATTTGCAAATTTTTTCTTCAATATTATTAATCATAACATGAATAGTATCTTTTATTTGAGAATTGTTTGTTATACTTGTCATGGAACCACTATTAAACCAATTTTGAATCGTTTGTTTTCTTCCATCAGGTAAATATTTATAAAATTCAACAAAAATAGAGAGACTCAGTTTTAAATTTTCCCAATTTTGCTCTTCAATTTTTTTCTGAATTATACTTATCATATTATTAATATACATCCTCGGATCAATGATTTTTATATTGGTATAACAATATGCTTTAAAATTACCTTGAATTCCTTCTCGATAATTTTTATAATCACATTGCATTGAATTTTTTTGATGAATCTTACTTATCATATTATTAATATACATCCTTGGATCTTTTTATCATCAAAATAATTCAAATTAAGCAATGATTGATTTGTATTTTTCACGTTTATTACTTTTTATATGAATTTTAAAATTTTTAATTTTATTATTACAGATCTCACAATATTTCCATTTTTATTATAGATTTTTTTATTATAAGTCAATTTTTGGATTTTGCTCATTTTCAGATCTTAACATTTTTTATTATTGATTTTTTTATTATAAATCAATTTTGGATTTTGCTCATTCTCAGATCTTACCATTTTATTATAGATTTTTTATTACAAGTCAATTTTGATTTTGCTCATTCTCAGATCTTACCATTTTATTATAGATTTTTTATTATAAGTCAATTTGGATTTTGCTCATTCTCAGATCTTACCATTTTATTATAGATTTTTTTATTATAAGTCAATTTTGGATTTTGCTCATTCTCAGATCTTACCATTTTATTATAGATTTTTTTATTATAAGTCAATTTTGGATTTTGCTCATTCTCAGATCTTACCATTTTATTATAGATTTTTTTATTATAAGTCAATTTTGGATTTTGCTCATTCTCAGATCTTACCATTTTATTATAGATTTTTTATTATAAGTCAATTTTGGATTTTGCTCATTCTCAGATCTTTCCATTTTATTATAGATTTTATTATAAGTCAATTTTGGATTTTCCTTATTCTTGAATTTCATAATTTTTTCTAGTTTTGATTTTAAAATAGGAGCTAATTTTTCTTCTAAATTTTTTATTCTTCTTGAAAAACGTTCTTTATCTAAAATTATAGAAGTTAGCTCATCGTTTATTCTATCATAATTATCCATCTCGAAAATATCATTATTTTGTGAAAAGGTGACTTTCTTTTTATTTTTGTTCATTTCTAATTTCCTTATTTATTATAGAAGAAATAAAAAAATATTATATTTTCCTAAAACTCATCGAGTTCTTCAATTTTGCTCTCATGTAAATTTTCTCTATCTTTTATATTTTTTAAAATTATCTTTAATAATTATTTTATAATAAAGCTACCTCAAAATTAATATCAAATTCGAGTTCCTCGTACTCGAAAACTTATATATCAATATCTCACTTATCTTTCTATGTTAAATAGAGCCAAATATTTAGCATTTAAAATTTTTTAAAATATGAAAAAATCATTTAACATCCGTGGATTTTTATAAAAAAAATTTTTTTATGAACTTCTGTTTTTCAAAAATAAAAAGTCCTAGAAATGATAACCTTCTAATTAATATATTTAAATGAAACTTGGTATATGATATTATTTTAATGAAACCTATAATTTTGATGTCATGTAAATTTTACCTAATTTCATTATTATTATTATTATTATTATTATTATTATTATTATTATTATTATTATTATTATTATTATTATTATTATTATTATTATTATTATTATTATTATTAGCAAAGCGAGGTCCTCTAGTTTTCCGCTCAAGAGCGGAAAAATTTCTTACAACACATCTTTAAATTAAAAAACCTTCCCTCCATCAAGATTTGAACCAGAAACTTTATTCTCTAATCCAACGCTCTATCCACTCGGCTATAGAGGCACTAAGAAGTAAATGCTTGGATCTTTTACTGTTTTTAAAATATTATATTTTTTTTTTTTTTTAAAATAGTTCCTTTAATATTCATTTTAGGAGTAAAATACATAGTGGCAAATGTACTTATTTTGCAATTTTCTATAAAATTGTTTCTATAAAAATTTCTACAGGGTGGCTATTTATTAATGTATATCCTCATAACTTTTCAAATATTAATTTTATGAAAAATTTACATAAGAGTAAAATTAAAGCTCTTTTGACTCTCTATAAAACTTTCCTTATAAAATTTTATGTAACTAGTAGGCAAACTGCTCAGAGACCAAAGCGACGTAACCCCTTCGAGCAAAATTAAAAAAATATATTTTCACATCTTCAACGACCAAAACATCTTTCCAACTTCACTCCCGTAAACAAACCTTTACAAGTAGTATGTAAAACGGGGAGCGAAGCGTCTTCCGGGACACCTCCGAGTGAAAAGAGGGGGTGGGGCGTGAGCTCCTCTTTTATATACTAATATATATATATATATATATATATATATATATATATATATATATATATATATATATATATATATATATATATATATATATTAAAAACGTCATACTTTTGCAATTTTTAAAACTACGACCGAATTTTTTACTTGACTGTCGGTAATCTGAGAATCTAAATCTATATATATTTTTGATAAAGCATTATTACAACTTATATTTCTGGTTTAAACGACGAAAGTATTTGCACAACATTATTTTTGTGATTGGACAGTTTAAAAATTATATAACGAATTAACGCAAAAATTTCCAAAAAAGACAATGAACACTAACAACTTCGATTCGCAAGTGCGAAAGAGTTTAATGGCGAAATTTGGAAACTTGCTTGTAATTGAAATCAGACGAAAAAGGGAAAAGTTAAATGTCGATATATTTGAAGTTCAGGTTATGCAATTAAAAATGCATACTTCAAATTAGTTTTAAATGTGATTTAATATTACTTTTAGACATTCTTATATAAGCATATTGTCTTTTGTTAAAAGCAGGGTTGGCATTAAAAAACCCACCCCCCAAAAAACAAAAAAGCCCAGCTAAAAGTGTTTTTTTTTTTTTTTAATTTTACCTATTATTTTCAACAATTGAAAGATATTTTTAAAATTACAATATGCAAATAAGAAACAACTATATTATGTTTTCATTTTAGTGAGCCTCACTACATTTTATCAAGATTTTCACTGATATACCTTTTAAACATTTGAAATAAATGATAATGAAAAAAATAATTTTTTTTTTAAATTAATGCAAAAGTACAAATGAATGTATCTGTAAATTTTATTGACTAGAAGATAATAACTAGATTCCATTTTTAAAATTAGTAAATAAACTTTTCAGTAAATAAAAAATTAAAAATTCTTTCCTCTTGGTCAAAATTTGCTAGAATATATTTGAATTTCATTATTATAAATTTAATACTATCAACAACGTATAAAACTAATTGTAACATTGGATTGAATAAGTCAGTGAATAATCAACATGTTCCAATTTATTTCACATTATAACTATCTGGCTGTCTACCTGTCAGTAGTAATATGGACAGTATGGAGCCGCTAGCACCTTTTCTGATAGGAAGGAATAGAGCTATCGGTCTGAAACTTGGAATATAATCTATTGAGGTATTAGGCTCGTTGCACGCGAAATTTCAAGTCGCTGGATGTATATATATAGGGGTACCTCCCCCGAGAGCGTAGCTCAAAATAATGGGTTACGCCCTTGTTGCGGCTTTCGAGAGGTAGATGTAGCCTTAACGAAGTTCGACCAATCGCCCAGATGCGAAGACGTGAGCCGCGCGTGCACACACACACACATTATCATTATTATTATTATTATTATTATTATTATTATTATTATTATTATTATTATTATTATTATTATTATTATTATTATTATTATTATTATTATTATTATTATTTATTTATATTATTATTAATTATTATTATTTTATTATTATTATATTATTATTATGTATTATTATTATATTATTATTATTACGTCGAAATAATCGACGATTCTGAGTCGAAAAACGTCTGCAAGGAATCTTTTTTACGCACTCCGACTCTGCCTTCCGCTGCGGTTCCTTCTTCACATCCTGTTCTGACTCCGACTCCGAACGCCTGCCTGCCTCCGACTCCGAACTTATCGTATAAAAATTGGCAGGAGGGTTAGATGGCTGACGTATCAAAATGTTAAGGCACATGCACATGCCATGCAAGTTCCAATTCACCTGCACCAGGCCTCCACCACCACTCAAGAAATGACCACAAGAATCAAAACTCATATACATCTCACTTATAAGTACTCACATACATATATGGGTTAAATACATTACACACCCCAAAGGGGGTCTTCCGACTCCCAACTAGAATATTGACAGTAGAACGACGAAACTTGGATAATCTTCTTATATGTACCCTCATACAGAAAAGAAAAATAAAAAAAAAAAATTAAAAAAAATAAAAAAAAAATTAAACAAAAACTAAAAAAATTAAAAAAAATAAAATTTCTTATTCTTTTTATGTTTTTAACTTACAAATTTACGTTTTTGAATACCCTAAAAGACAGTTTTCATTAATCCAGTAAATCAAACAACCCGCCTCCCCCTTCTGTGATCTTATTAATTATTATCTATGATCTATTGACATGTAATTTTTTACTAAAAAATGTAAGCATTTACATACAATGAAATCAGTAAATCAAACTACCCCTCCCCCTTTCATGATCTATTGATCTATTGACTATTGATCTATTAATCTATTGATTCAAGTCATATTTTTAGTATAAAATTGTAATGTTTAACACCCTAAATCAGTAAATCAGTAAATCAAACCACAACCTACACTCCAGTCCAATCATGATCTATTGATCTATTGATTCATGTCATATTTTTTTTAGTAAAATTGTAATGTTTTACATACCATAAATCAGTAAATCAGTAAATCAAACCATCCACCCCTACTCTCCATACCATCCCACCCGCCCATGATCTATCGATCTATTGATCTATTCATTCAAGTCACATTTCGAGATCATTGGATAACAAACATAAAAAACAAATTTCTTTATACACTATCAACGAAATATGCGTAACGTAACAATGTTTTCTACATTTAATAAAGCTTACTTAACATCATCTGAACTATGAATATAATGCACAACGACAAATCTAAAACGCCTTACGCTCGAATAAACTGTTAACATTAACAAAGTTCCATACTTAACAACAGTAAAGTACCTAACACAGCGTACATAACGTAACTTATTCACACTTTTTCAAGCATATCTCTAACATATCAATTTAATTTTAACATTAATTACTATATTTAGTCGCATTTCGAGTATCTTCGGATAACATAGCACAAAAATGTTCTTTATAGACTACCCAAGCGAATAGTAGTGCCAACATAACATTGTTTCACATAATAAGCTAACATAGCATCAAGATGAACTAAGAGAATATAATTTACAATGACAAACCTAACACAATTTACACACGAATAAACTGTGACATAAACAGAAGTTCCA
>JABUQX010136341.1:22500-24489 GCA_015478945.1 Trachelipus rathkii | reverse complement strand
AGATATCTATATATAATTGTTAAGGGTCTATAGTAGGTATATATTAAGAATAATATGTATATCATATATATATAATATATATATAAGCCACTTAGTATAGTCATCTTATTATATATATATATAGTAGTATGTACAATATATATAATATATATTATATATATATATATAAGTATATTTATATATATATAATATCTTATTCAATATATATATATATATATATAGTATTATATATATATATATATATTATATATATTATATTTATATACTATATATATATATAGCTTGTGTGCAACTAAAATATAAATGCTTAAAATAAATAATAAAATAGAATAATAATAATAAAAATAAATAATAATAATAATATTAATATAATAATATATATATAATAATATATAATAATAATAATAATAATATAATAATAATAATATAAATAATAATAATAATAATAATAATAATAAAAATAATAATAATAATAATGATAATTGAATATGATAATGATAATGATAATGATAATGATATGATAATGATAATGATAATGATAATGATAATGATAATGATAATGATAAATAATAATAAATATTAATAAATAATAATAATAAATAATAATATAATAATATAATAATAATAATAATATAATAATAATAATTATGAATAATAATAATAATAATAATAATAATAATAATCATAATATAATAATATAATAATAAAAAAAATAATAATAATAATCAATAAATAATAATAAAAATAATAATAATAATAATATTTAATATCATAAATTAGATAAAATAATAAAATAATAATAATAATAATAATATAATAATATTATTATTATCATCATCATAATCATCATCATCCTCATCCTCATATCATGCATCATTATCATCATCATCTCATTATTGTTATTTTTTATTATTATTATTATTATTATTATTATATTATTATTATTATTATTATATTATTATTATTATTTATTATTATTATTATTATTATTATTATTTTTATTATATTATTATTATATTAATTATTATTATTATTATTATATTATTATTATTTATCAATTATTATTATTATTATTAATTATAATTATAATTTAAATTATTAAATAAATAAATTAATTAATTTATTAATTTATTTATTATATTATATTATATTATTATAATTATTATTTTATTATTATTATTATTATTATTATTAATTATTATTATTATTATTATTATTATTATTATTATTATTATTATTATTATTGTTATTATATTATTATTAATTATTATTAATTATTATTATTATTATTATATTATTATTAATTTATTATTATTTATTATTATCTAATATTATAATTATCTTGCGAGATCACAAATTAATATCCAACAAACTTGTTTTGTTTTGTTCGTTTTTAATAAAAACTTATACCCTAGTCTTTATTAAAAGTTCTTGAAATCAAATTTCTCAATAGCATCTATTAAGAAATATATTTCTTGTTAAATTTCTGCTTGATGCTTCTGTTGTTTTTCAATTCTGCCCCTTTGAAAAAAATATAATATATATATATATATATATAATATAATATATATATATTAAATATATATATAATATATATATTATATATATATATATATATATATATATATATATATATATATATTTATATATATATATATATATATATAATATTATTATATATATATATATATATATATATCTGCTATATATATATATAGATATATATATATATATATATATATATTGTTAAGGTTAGACCAAAATTTATGGAGAATTTTAAATTCATTTTTTGGAATTATTCTCAACTTTCTACTAGTGATTAAAGATCTTATTTTAATCGTATCTCAAATCTAGATGTGAATCGGAAGTGGCTGGTGAATACAGTAGACGCCAAGAATAATATTCCCAATTCGCCTGTAACATTTTGTTAGAACAACATAGATGTCATTAGTCATCTTGGTCCTTCATCTGGAGTTCTGGTAGAATTGT
>JABUQX010136341.1:15000-17500 GCA_015478945.1 Trachelipus rathkii | reverse complement strand
CACCCACAAAAAACAAAAATTAAAGAGTAGTAATTTAATGTAGCTTTGCTTTACCATACATGGTATTTCTTTAAAATAGTCTACTGACTGGTGCTCGACTTTATTTCTAACTTACAAAGCATAACTTTAAAAATTTAGGTAGGAGAAACTATTCTTTATAGTAGATATAGAAAAGATGTTTACCAGATTACAAGTGTTTAAAGAAGATCAAAGATTGTTTCGATTCTTATGGTTACAATGGAATTTAATAAATCCTTAGAGGAATATAGAGTTAAAGTCACATATTTTGGCTTTTGTCAGTTCCCCTTCCAATTGCATAATTACGTTTTGAAGCTTAAACTACAAAGGTAAATGAGGTAGAAAATTTTGTTTAGGCCGAATATCCTTTCATAGAAAATTTTTATGTTGAATAAACTTGCTTAAAAGTCCTGTAAAAATCAGAATAATGAAGCATATAAACACTTTATAAAGAAGTAAGAGAATTTTAGTGGTCAGTCGGAAACAAAGTGCCCATGTCGTGGCAACTAATACAAAGATTTTTTTTAGAAAATGATTGATATATAATCAAGGACTTGAAACAAAGATTTTAATAGAGATAACAATAACATTGGGATAAACTACCTTCACCAAAAAGTATTTAGGTTTAAAGCTGGACCCAGAAAATGAGTAATAAAAGCTAGGGTAGATATAGAGCATGAAAGAATTGAACCAAGAGAGGTTTTAATTAGCTGTATATTTTCTATACAATATGATCCATTTAGAAATAAATAAGCCGCATTTCTTGTGAATTAGCAAAGAAATATTTCAAAAAATTATGATAAAAAGCAAGACCTGGGATGATGAAATTCCATCAAGATATAAAAAAAGTTACATGAACATGGCGAAAATATCATTACATAAGTTGAAGGATTTTTCAAGATACCAAGGCCATAATCCAGAACTGCTTAACAGTATGAGTTATAGAACTGCATTATTTCCCAAGATTTACATATTTATAGGAAGAAATGGTGAGGTAAATTGCTTTTAGTATTCATCAAAACTAGATTGAATACAATAAATAAAAATTTGATGCTAACCAATCCTTAGAATTGAGTTAAGGTCAGCCAAAATTAGCAGTTAACATCCACCAAATTTTAAAGGATGAATTAGATATGAACATAAACAAAGAGTATTTTTGCCATTACAAGAAATTTGTATTGAAATACAATAAAAAATTATTCAAAAGATTTAAAATATTTGTTCATAGTAGTGTGTGTTACATAAAGGTCACAACAAATACAGAAGTCAATGCGAATTATGTACAGGCAAGCTGAATACAGCAATATAGCAAGTAAAGGTCTTATCTGTTAATGGTTTTTGAACACCAGCAATGAAGCACTGGTCCAGCAATTTTTTGGCATCAAGACAAAGCTCACTGGCCAAGAGCAAAATATGGTCCATCAAAATTAGATGATGCAGTTGAGGGCAATTTATTGAAAAATAAACCTGTCATGGCCATACAATTACAAAGAAAGTGGCAACAGACAACTGCTTACATTCTTGCTCTGATTGGAATGAAATTAAATAGTAAAAGAGCTTGGATTTTAAGCAGTTAGAAAAAAGGGTCTGGCATAAGAAAGATGGAATAAAGGTCCCTTTGGAAAAATAGCAAAGAATTAAAAAAATTGCGAAGAAGAGCTATATAATAAATATGTACAATAAAGACTTCCATGTATAAAATACAAAATAAACAAGAAAAAGAACTTTAATGAAAAACACATTTTAGCAAAATCTTACCATTTAGATACTGACGAAAATCATAAGAAATAGGTGGGAGAAATAAAAACTTGATTGTAACCATATGAGCTTAAACATGCCAATTATCTTGCAATAATCATTTAACAGTACCTTTTACATAGACAATTTCATGAATTAATGGGCATTTTAGGAAAAAACAGTTTAAATACATAGAGAGAAAGGTATGCATTTATGGACGGCAAATAAGAAATTATTAAGAAAAATTCTGAAAAGACTGCAATAAATTTGTATAAAGCTTCCATGCAACAACTGTCAGTTGATGGGAGGTTGCTCAGTGATAGATCTTGAAGAGTGAAGAATAGATATGGTTGGTCCATTTTTTGGTATATTAGAGGAAGAGGTAAGTTAGAGATATAAAATATATGAATTAATATTTATGTTTAAGTAGCAGAAGCCCAATAACATTTAGAACTGTTATATTCATTAGATACTGATGCTTTTATTAATGCTCTAAGAAGATTTATCAGCCGCAGAGGCAATGTGAAATTGATACGATCAGATAATGGAACCAATTTTGTAAAAAGCTAATAAAGAATTAAGGAAAAATAAAATTTTGAGCAACAGCAAGTAAATTATTTGAAACGAACAAGAAATACAGTTGGATATTTCAAGCCACCACATGCTCTCATAAAGGAGACATTTTGAAAGGCATATTAGAACTGTGAGAAACTATATTATCAAGCTTCACTCCTCAAACAGCCAA
>JABUQX010136341.1:0-5000 GCA_015478945.1 Trachelipus rathkii | reverse complement strand
GTCATTTTTAATTTCAGCCCCCTTTTTTGTCAAGCATTTTCCGGCATGTCCATAATCCATTGTTCCTTTCTCCACGACCTTTTTTTAGGTGTGAGTTACACGTAAATTTTTTACATAGAATTGCTCAAAGAAATTTGACTTAAGTGGAATGGTTTACAGTGATTCAATTAATCTTGAGAATTACGTATGTTTTTTTGTTTAAGCTGTTGTATGAACTACTCATGCTTTCGACTGTTTACTAATTTGTTGCACTGGTTCGCTTTCGAACTAGCTTCTTTGACTATCGTGTACTCTTGTGTTTTTTCTGCCTGGTTCTCCTTAACTGTTTTGAATCATGAACTGTGATAGTTATTCATAGGGGTCTTAGTTTTTTTTAGTGGACTAGGGTATTTGCGTTGTTGTGAGCAGATATGTTCGTTAGTTAGTTACCTTGGTATGGCTATTGATGTAGTGAAACCCTTATTTTGTGACTGTGTGGAGATAAAAGGCATAGTCTAAAGGTACAACTGCTTAAGATCGGCGTAATTTTAACGGTGTTTTTGTTAGGTTTCTTTGAGAAGATAATGATAAAATGAGTAAATTGAAAGTATAAGGGCTGTAGTTGTTTGTGTGAAGAAAGGACGTGAATGAGAGACATCAAAACACGGTGTGATTACTTAAAGATCGGCTTTTGAGTTTATATGCGTGAGAACTGATAGGTTTTATTGGATTGTATAGTCCCGGTTGGTGTTAGAGCGATATCATAGTGAATGTAGTGACCTCGTTTTGAGTGTCTGGCAGGGTACAGAAAAAATAGATCGAGTCAGGAAAGGAATGTGACTTTGGCAGAGGCGAGAAGAAAGATTCATCAGAAGGAGGGTGAATGGGGAGCTCTGATTTCATGTACGTGGTATGGTTGTAGGGTGCGCCCGAAGGATGATTATCATCCTGTACATTAACTAATTCCCGTTGATTTAACCACAGTGAGGGTCCCCCGTCGCACGGTCTTTGACCACTCTTTCCTGGATTTTTATTTTTGTACCTTACGACTTGCTGTCTTATGGTATGAGGGGATGGCTTTCCTTTCAGACATCTTGCATCCAATCTTCTTCTGATAACGATTAATTTTCTACTGCTTTCTGATGCATGTTGTGCACCTCACCCTCATTCCCAATCTGGGGGAAAAGAGAAAGATAGATAGCTGAAGGCTATATATACCGTATGATATTATTATGATATATATTTATATATGCATATTATATTATAATATAGTATATTATATATATATATATACTGACTCGATTTATATATTTATATATTATATTTATTATATATATATTAATATGATATATATATATACTATGTAATATCTGTACTCGTTCTTTGATAGTTCCATTCCCTCGGGAACTCAAAGCTCGAAAATTAAACCAATTTTATTGTTCATTTATATTTGATTTGTGTGGATCTTCTTTACATCATTAATGTTGTGAATTCTATTAGTTGTTGCTATAATTAATAAAAACCTTTAAAAGTCTCTCAAAGTGTTTATTAGCAATCAAGGATTTATAATAATTGAGATATATATTATATTATACTCATATGATTATATATAGTTATATAATATATATATATATATAGTACTACTGTGAACTATATATACTCTCTCTCCTCTCTCTATTATAATATTTATATATTAGTTATATATATTTATATATTACTATATGTATATATATATTTATATATTATATATATTATTATATATATATATATATATATATTCAGAATTAGGTCTTCAAAATCGTGATCTGCATGCATTGGAGAAGCCAGAGAAAACAGAGAAACGACGTAAACTTTGGCGCAGGAAAGCTGTTAGTTTTAGTAGTAGTGCAACGACAGCTTCTTATAAAACTACTTTAGATCGCCTGAGTGATAAAAATGGTGCAATTGCCAAAGATAATTTAACGGATTCAGATAGTGGTAAAAGTCATCATACCTATGATACTGAATATCTTTCCCCGGATGAAATTGATGACGATGAATATTTTGATGTTATATCAAGTGATGACAGGTATGATGCTAGCATTTTGTTTTATTTTTTTTTTATTTTTAGTTTAGATTTTTTTTTTCTGTTTGGTCATTTAGAAAGTTGAAGTGATTCCTCCTTCGTATTGTAAATTATAAACCATTATAGTCTGGAAACGCTGAAAAAAATGAGGATCTTCTAAAATTTTGCATAATATTTGATAGCACAGATTCCATAGCATTTCTTTTTATAAAATTTTACTTGCCATTTACCAATGACTCTGTAATTTTAAGTTTGAGAGAAGTGATTATGATTTATCAAACAAATTTAATTGATAAAATGGTATCAATAATTGTTTTTCTAATGTCTGCTAGATTGACAGTCTGTTTTGCTGTATACAGTTCACATTAACAGGAGTCTCCCTTTTTAGACTTTTTCATTATATATATATAATCATTATATATATATATTATTATTAGTTATTATCTATTAATTATATAATATATATTATATACTTATATTATGTAAATATATGGTAATACTTGAAAAATATAATAGATATTTAATAAAATATAAATTTATTCAAAACTCTGATGTTATAATATTGATGAAATATATTTAGATATATACTTATATATATATATCTTAATACTTATTCTGCCCCTGCCGCCTTCTTAATTGAGAGTCCCCTGCTTGTGCCAGGAGCCGAGTGCCCCACTGGGCTCGGTCTCCACAGTCGAGGAGTAAGATATAGGAGAAATCGGCGCGGGGGGCCGTCGAGAGGTCAGAGCCCAGAAGGAGTGCTCTTTGGTGTCATGGATACTTGTACATCTGGTGCAAGTGGGGGAGGGTACGTTGTTGTTTAGTTTGAATCTATTTTTATATTTCTTATGAGTTTTGGTGGTGGGATGACTGATCTGCCTCCTGGCGAGGTGTGATTTGGCCTCTTTTGGACAGCGTTTCTTCCCTAGGGATTTTTTGGGAGGGGTTGTTTAGTAATTGTTATTTGGGGCCGGTTTTAGTGAAGGTATGTGTTGGTTAGATGTTTATGGATATGCGTAATCCATGACCTATTGAGGAGGTGGGAGGAGGAATTTATGTTGTAAGTGTTGTTTAATAGATTGAGCTGTGTGAAGAAGGGGGGGATTTTAGTCTTTGTCGAGGGGGGGGGTTTGAGAGCATTTTGGTGACCAGGTGGGAATGGGTTATAGTGGGTTTTTGATAAATGTCAGTCCCAACCATCTCCAGGCTAGGTGTCGGTAGAATGGGCGGGCGATGGAACTGGTCGTCTGTTTAATGTTGTGGATTGGGGTTGTTTTGTGCAATCCTGTGATAATTCTGAGGGCTGATAATTTGAAGATTTTGTAATTTATATATGTTTGATTTTCGTATGAGTGCTGGGAACCATGTTTGTTGAGGCATAGTTTAGATTTGTCTAAGGAGTTGGTTTATAGTAGTGGTGAGCTGTTTTTTTTCTGTTCCTGAAGTTATGATAAGAAAGGGTTCGGAGGGTGTATTTACGTCTGGTTGAGGAAGTGATTTGGTCGATGTGTGGGCGGATACGTCATGCTCTCTCGTGCTGTCATAGGATTAGTCCCAAATATTTTTGGCGTTTGTTTGATACTTATAGTATATTGAATATGTTATATTTTATTATATATACCTATATATAAATATATATATAATATATATATATATTATAAATATATTATAATATTAATAATTATATATTTATGAATATACTTATTTATATATATAAATCTACGTTTATATTATATATAATTTATATATATATTATGTATATATATACTCATATATTATATATATTATGGTTAGGTTTCTTCTGGATTGGAATTCAAAGTATGTTATGGCGATGTCGACTCGCAAAGTAGTGAGGCGTGTGTAAGAATAAATGTTGTCAATGGTGATTGAGTTTAGGATTAATAGCTCGGAGTGATGACAGTGGTTTGAACTAGTGTGTTTTTGTTCGCCTTGGTTATTCATATTTCGTATGAATGGCATGCGTGTTGTGTTATGAAAGGAATCCGATGTGGGATGGAGGGATTGAATGGTGTATCATGAATGGATGGGGAATGGAGATGTGACGTGTGTGAGGTGCCCTACTTATTATTATGCGGATTTGATTTGGTTTGTTGTGGGTAATTCTGAAGCGAGTTGAGAGATTGGTAGAGAGTATGTTTGGCAGCGGTGTGTGTTGTCATAATTATAGTGAGAGGGCATTCGAAAGTAAACGTGGATAAGAGTAAGGTTTATGGTTGTGTAGGTGTAGGACAGTCCTCGAGTGTGATAGTGTTAATGTTAGATGATGAGCACTGTAAAAAACAAAGGATGATCTGAACTTGAAATATTTTAGGGATATATGTTGGCTGAGAAAGGGAAACTGGGATGAATGTGCAGATATTATTCAGATTGATATAAGATTCAGGAAAGTTGGAATGGCAGGAAGGTGGCTGGAGAGCAATCTAAGATTTCGTATGGTGAATTAAAAGGGCACTAAAGTCTTGAGGGATAGGACTTCATACATCCGAGGGCTTACATGATTGATATTATCGATGTTATGCTATAGTAGTGATACTGATTGGTCACTTGGAATTACAGTAGTGATAGTATCATAAGATTCAATGTTCAGATGGAAAATCTTTAGGGCCTGTGCTAGGTGCGAGAAGAATGAATAAATGAGAATATCACCCTCTAGAGACGTTGTGTGAAGTGTTTGAAGATTAAGGGTGGTAAATGAGAGAATACATATATAAATATGTTCGAGCCTCGGTTGCATTGGTCATGTTAGAACAAGGTGTACTGATTTCAAGCGAATTGTGAGTCAGGTGCTTTAAGCCGAGATAGATCTGTGGCGAGCTGTCTGGTGGTTTTGGGTAATCTGGACCGCTGAGAGACCGAAGAAAAGTGGGATTGAGTCAGTAATAAGCAATCGTTTGTGAGCTTGAAGAGAAATAAGAGTTCGTAGAGGCGCAGAAGT
>JABUQX010136340.1:0-13351 GCA_015478945.1 Trachelipus rathkii | reverse complement strand
TATTATATATTATATAAATATATATATATAATATATATATATATATATATATATATATATATATATATATATATATATATGATATATATATATTATATAAGTAATTATATAATAATATATATTATATATATAATATAATATATACTATATATATTATATATATATAAATATAATATTTATATATATATTAATATATATATTTATATATATATATGTATATATATAATTATTTATATATAATATATATAATATATATATATATATAATATATAATAATAATCATATATAATAATATACTGTTATATATATATATATATATATATATATATAATATCATAATATAATATATATATATATATAATATATATATATATAAATATATATATTATATATTATATATATTATAATTTATTATAATAATATATATATATTAATATACTATTATTATATTATATATTAATATATATATATATATATATATATATATATATATAATATATAATATATATAATATATATATTATATTACTGATAAAATTTTGATGAAAAATCTTACAAGAATCCTGAGAATTACAAAGGATATCTAAAAGGGGGCGAGAGAATTTTGGCAACAATTTATTTGAAGCATTTTATAAAACACATATGTTGCCTTTCTCGGTCTCTTCAAGTTCCATTTTCTATGCATTCCGTCGCTCTCAGAAAGGATATACGCTTGCATCAGTTTCTCAAAATTTTTGTTTCATAAAGAAAAAGTTTGCCATTTGGATTTGAGAAGCAGTTCAAAAAAAGCCAAAAATAAGTCCCAGTCTCTCCTACTCTTGTTTCCCTTCAGAAATATGGGAAAAGGGGAGAAAATTTTACTGAATTGATTAAAAAAAAAAGAGTTTTTGGAAATTTAAATAAATTTTAAGAAGTATAAGTTTGAAGAATTTGTGATACCTAAGAAATGAATAGTATTTTATTCTCATATCCACTTTCTATATTTGGTTGCAATTTATATAAATAAAATAATATATTATCATTTCATTTGATCATAAAATACAGATTTTACAATATTTATATTGTTCTTTTGTTATTTATTTATATTTGAATATATTATTTATATTATTATTATTATTATATATTATATTATTTTATTATAATTATTATTATATATATATTTATTTTTATATTATTTATTATATTATTATTATTATATTTTATATATATTATATATTATATTATATTAGAGGAAAAATTATATATAATATATATTATTATTTAATATATAATATTAATATTATTATTATTATTATTATTATTTATTATATTATAGATTTTAGTTATTATGTTTTATATTTTTTTTTTTATTTATCAATTATTTTAATTATTATATTATTATATATTATTATTTAATATTATTAATTATTTTTATTATTATTATTATATATTTATTTTATTAATATATTATTATTTATAATTATTAATTTATATATTATAAATTATTATTATTTTAATTAATTATTATTATATATATTAATATTAACTATATAATATATTAATATTGATTATAGACTTAATTTAGATAGAGTTCTGTAGTAGGACCTCTGTATCCAAATAAGTTGATTTATATGATTCTGTTAAGTCTCATTAGTGTTATTAATAAATATTATAGAGTCTATTACTTTTCATTAGATTTTTCTTCAAATTAGATCCAGTACACATATCGTGTACTTAGATTAACCTCTAACCTTAATCGCTAATACCTAAACTTTAACCCTCAATCTCTTTCAACTCTAGAACTTAACCTAACCAACCTAACCTTAACCTAAGAAATATACCTGACCCAACAACACAGTTAACCTACTCCTATATAGCTTAAAGCCCACCTACTTAACTATAACTAAACTACCTTACTTAACCTAACCTACTAACCTAAAAAAACCTAAACCTACCCAATATAGCCCTAACACAGTAAGTAACCGTAATACTTATACCTAACCTAACCTACAACCATAACCTCTCCTAGCCCTAACCTTAATTTAATCCCTACACCTACAACCGTAAATCCTTGAATAACATCTACAACCTCACTAAATAACCCTCAGCCCAGTATCCTACCTCATACCTACTCCAGGCCTAAACTCATAACCCTAACTAATACACTAAACTATAGACACTACCTTCGTGAAACCTAACCTACCGCCCTACGGGTGAGTGTACCGAGAAGTAATTTTATTGAGTGAGATGTCGTACCACTTCTCATAACTTCTGTGCTCTGACCATGGGGCTAGTCCCATTTTTTTTTAAATCCTTAACAGTTCAATCTTTACATTGTAGACCCTAAATATGCCTAATTGTTTGAGATCCTCATACTTTATTATTTTATGTGTAGCGCAGTTATCTCGGGTAGTTAGTTACCACTCAGTATTAATAAGCTTTTGGCAAACCTTACTCAATATCTTATTTCAAAAACAGTCATCCTTCATACTTTTGCATAATTATCTGATCGTCAGTAGTTTCAAAATGAATGTATAATATTACCACATCAATTACTCGCTATTTTGTATGTCAATTAAGAAGCGATCTCTCGCTTTGATTTTTCTTTGGGATTATTTTGTTCTTAGTTTCCAACCTTTCGTCTCATACTGTTATAGTAGTCTTCCATATTCAGTGACTCAATCACTCAATTATTCTGACACACTAATAATGCCGATTTCAGATTTCTGGGTGTCTTAATGAACTATTGCTATTGTATTTTTATTTTACATAAACTAATTCATCTTTTTCTTATTGTACGACTTATTCAACTTCAGTGTTTCCAAAACTTTAATAAGAAAATTTTGTTATTTGAAACAGTATCCCGCCTCCAATACCCAAATGCCCCAATAACACAAAGCTGGCTTTTGAAAAAAATTGAAAAATTCAGCAATTTTTTGCCATCTTCTGGCATTGAGTTCTCAAACAGCTTGCCAAATCCCCCAATTCCGCCTTAGTTAGGGGAAAATATACATTCATTCATTAGATATCTTTTTATTTGTATTCTTGTGGCACACCCAAGTTTGCCCCCTGGGGCATGAAACCATTTTTCAAATATAAATGAAATATAATTATTATAATGCACGTTTTGATACATATTAATAACCATGAATCATAGTATATTTATTATATATATAATATATATTATATAAAGTATATATACTATATATATATATATAATATATATATCTATATATATAATAAATATAAATATATATATATATATTTATAATACCTTAATTACAGTATTACGTTATAATTTATATCATAGATAATTATTATAGTATATTAAAGTTATATCATAACCTTAATTAATATAGTAGTTTATACTATAAAATATATATAATATAATACATAAAGCATATGTATATATCATAACTAAGCTATATATAATATGTTATAAATAAAAACCAGAACAACTATCGATATTTCTAAGTCTTTACTAAATATACACTCTAAATAGTAAATCCTTTATACCTGTTTATCTACTAGGTAGTTTTATATAACGTAATATTATTTCATATTTATCAATTTTATTATTAGTATTATGATTTTATCTACAAAGATGCAAGAATCTGTATCGCAGTATAATACCTTTGAACAAGTTTTTCATGAGTCTGTATGTTGACTCTTGCATCTTACATGAAACGCTTGCAGATAATTAATTGATTAAGCTATATAATATTAAATATGAATTATTATATTATAATTATATGTATATATATGTATACTTATAAATAATATATTAAAGTTATTAGATTATATATATACTATATATATAGTATATAACATTATAATAATGATCTAAGTGAATATTATAATATAGATATTATATACTAGGACCAATATATAGAATAAAATATATATAATTATAACTATATTAAATATGATATTAATAGCGTTTTGTGTATAATGGTTTTTCTCGCTGCCCTACTGTTATGTTTAATGTAAGCTTACAAGAAACAGACCTACATATGATAACGACAATTTGTGAGTGGTATAAAAATAAAAAACCAACGTTATTTAATAAATGGGAAGCATGGATATCACAGCACAATATTTTGATCAAGAGATTTTAAGCGAATATAGATATAAATGGAGATTGAAGTGACGCAATGTAGCAGACAGTGAAGAGATGCTGCATGAAATATTTTTAATAATATGATAGCGAAAAGATGAAAAATATTCACAGTATGTTCTTTATCGAAAAGGAATTTTTTTTAATAGCCCTCAGAGAGATAAATATATAGTATAGTGAGGTATATGCGAAATTAGCCCATCATAGTACAGTATCCCCAAAAGAGACCCGATCACGTGAGGGACAGTACACTAAAGTTGGCTTGCATCGATGACTGACTTGGACAGAATTCCCAGCTCAGGTTATAATACATTGGCTTACTTGATTCTCTTCATTTCTAGTTCATCTGACGTAACTCAAAATTTAGCGAACACAATATAACATTTTTTTACCTCTCTTTAGCATTTGTGCAACCCAGTCTTTAACGCATAAAAGAATAATTATGACCATAATCCTGTAATATCAATTTTAATATAAAAAAAATTGGAACATTGAGTTTTAACTATTCTGGAAGGCAATCAAGTTAGGTAAAGATTATTCTCATTTTTATGACAAAAAAAATATAAGTTTAGAGACATTACTGAACTTATATATTCAGATATGCACAGTGTAAAATATACCCAGCACGTTAGCCACAAAGTATATTCAATATAAAATATACTATCGAAAAAATATACGTCAAACAAACATATATTGAATATACAAATAATAAAGATCATATAAAATTAAAAAAGATAAAAAAAATTGACTTTAATAGTTTGTTTTTCTTAATTAAATGAATTAAAACTCGTTGGCCTAAAAAGTTCAACTATTTTCCAATCATAAGCCACTAAATAATCTATGCTTACTAAGCGTTGGCAAGGATAAAGTTTCATGCTAAAAATACCCATCCATTTAAGCTATTATATCTGATTTGTAATATCATACCCTCCCAACTAATTATTAAATTCTTTCCTTTCAAACACATAGAAGTCTATATTTTTATTATTTCTAATATTTTAATCCACTTCTTTAACTCTAGTTAATCCGCTTTGGAATATTAGGTGAACAATCCTATTTTCTTGATAAATGTAAGAAGATTAAGAATATTGTATTTGATAATAATAATTTATGGTTTTATTTTTTTTAAAATATATTCCTAATTTTTATTATTAAAACCTACAATATACGACCCTAACGAATCGTATTTTCTGGTTAACCGCAAGGATAATAGTATCTATCCCTTACTAATCTCGGTATGACAATATCGCCTAAGATTTCTCATCCTTACAGTTCTTTTTCTATTTACTATATTGGATAAATCTTCCAAAAATATATCTTCATCTTGGAAGTTATTATAATTAATACCATCATCCAATATAGAGGATACAACCCTATCTTTCCACTCGGTTTTAAATAGTTTATAATAGGATTATAATTCTTGTCTTCTATTTTATTTCCTTATCTACCATAAAAATACCAAATTTATCATTAAGTATCTATTTGCTAATACATCTAAATAACTAGTATAACAAAAAAACTTTCAAAGAAAAATTTATAAATATTTATACAATATATAATACTATATCATAATCAACCATAAAATTATCAAATCTAATAATTAAATAATAATTGCATAACACATCAAAAACTTCATCTCGTATCCATGGAAGATAGGATAGTCAAGGATACCAGAGATAATGCTGAACACAACCCGTATTGTTATTTTCCTTCTAAGTATATATAAATTGGCTAAGTGCTAACGTGGCCTTTATCAATAAATATTAAATAGTGATATTGCAGAAACGCTAATAAAGTATGTTCGTCTGCAATCAATTCATTAATGTCATTTAAGAAACTCAGCTGATGTGATCTTAATACTTATAACTGAAGAGTGCATCACTATGGTAATGTGGGATTATTTTCCTTACTCTATCGCATTCCAGTAATAGATTGGCTATATCAGTATTTATTATAATTAGGTATTTATAATGTAATTCTTTAAATAATAAAAAATAATAATATATACTTATACTGATTTTGTGCATAAACAAATAAATACATTAATTATCTATCAATGGAATAATAGATATAAATGCTTATATAATTAGGATATAAATCTTATAT
Organism: Trachelipus rathkii; assembly: GCA_015478945.1. Taxonomy (NCBI): domain Eukaryota; kingdom Metazoa; phylum Arthropoda; class Malacostraca; order Isopoda; family Trachelipodidae; genus Trachelipus; species Trachelipus rathkii. Next base: position 7,150 of record JABUQX010136340.1, on the reverse strand, counting down.
ATATTTATTATAATAATTGTATAAAATATAACTTTATTATTTTAATAATTAATTATTATATTTTATATTAACATAATTAATTAATATCAAAATAAGATAATAAGCTATTGATAAGTTTGCTTTTGGCCAATTTATTTCCGAAATTAAAAGATTTTAAAGGTCATTGGATTTAATTTCCTATACCGAATTTATCTATAATTATATGATTATATTTCATTTCTGTTAAATTATAATTATCAATAGTACAATTATTAATGACTTAAAATATCATATAAAAAATACAATTTAATGGAAAAATATAGTATGACTATAATAAATCTTATTAGAATTGATATAAATATTATTGTAAAGGTTAGAATATATTGATATTATAATATTAACCCGAGGTGGGACGTGCCCGTTAGAGACCAAAAATGTTAGAGGGCAAATGAAGATTATTTAACAGCTTGAATAATTAATATTAGTAAATTACAATCAGACTGCCGTCATTACTCAATAAGATAATTCAGGAGTTCATTGAATACATATCATACGGTAATCAGAATCAGGTATTAAGTATATATACTTAGTCATAACTGTAAGATAAAATGTAATTCAAACGAGTCTCGAATATTAATGAGGATCTTTTTCAGAAAGTGATCATTATCTGGCTATTGTGTTTTTTTGTATATGTAAACTAATATACTATATAATAATTAATAGGTGAAAGGTGAAAACTTATGTGAAGAAATCAAAATGACAAGATTATTTTGTATTATTTAACTTTACAATTGCTAATTATCCCGATGTCATCATTTACAATAGTGCGCTTAAATCTACCATCCTTTGCCTAATAGATCATGCGGCCGCATGCCCTTCAGAGGTAATAATAAGATGTGAACTTTCGCTAGAATTCGTTTTACATTTCGCTACAGACCTATTGCCCATATAGATGTTAAAAGATAATGATAGTATTTGGGTATCAACCCTGTGTACCCGTCTAGGCAGTGGGCCTTTGCTTATTACATTGGTAGTTATGAAGCGGTAAATTCGTCAGTCGAATTTACATACGTCTAAGGGTACACAGGTTAAATATAAATAACATATTGACTCACGTTATGATTGCCCGTTAGTGCATTACCCTTAACTCGGTCTTCCCTTGATCAAGTTAATTTTATCCACCCTACTTGATATCTTATATAATTACAAAACGTTCATTATGCGCAAGTAGTATGATCAGGAGGATTGATGCAATAAGTTTTGTTTGTAAAAAGTTTTAACGTACCTACCTAAGTGCATGTGTAAAAGTTGGTGAACCGAACAAAAAATTAAGGTAATGTTTTACAAAGAGATTTAACCAATGTTTTACAAAACTATCTATTAATTATCTTAAATGGGTAAGCTGCTGAAACCCTTGTGACTTGTCGATACCAAAATATCTATATGAGACACGGGTCTTAAATTGTAGGATATAATATTGCTACAGATATAAAAACGATAAATGAATTGAAAAGTTTGCATGAATGGTTTATATGAACTAATCCACAATAGAAAATTGATACCGTAATAGCTGCTTGATACCGAGTTAATAACCACATAAAAGCCTAGCCCATGCCATTTTTTGCAGAGATAAGGTTTATTTAAACGCAGGAAATAGCATTTTTATTGTGATGCCGTCAATAGTTTCATGTACTCAATAGCCGTTTCTGCCCGAACCACAGGCCCGGAATTTTTATCAATATGTAGGGTGTGTGAAATTCATCTTTAAGATATATAACGTGGCGTGAAACACTGGATTTAATATGATGATAAGGGCAATTATGTGACCAGTTTATGTTAATTAAAGTAACAAATGGCTTTACATCTAAAACCAACCGGAAATTGTAATAGTTTAGTAAATTTTACCATTTAGTTTCATTATAGAAAGAGTAATAAAACTGAAGATAATAAAATATTATCCTTTAAGTAATTGCCCTGAATTGATAATCAAAGCAGTACGCACACTTTACTATATAATTGAGGATAACCCATGAAGAATGCTTCTTTAGGAGATCAATAGAATTAAAATAAAATGTATTAATTTTATGATGAGGGTTAATGTGAATCAAGTGCAAAATTTATCTATAGAGGTACTTTATTTGCCTGGATGCGTAGCGAAATTATAACTATAGATATTAACAATTCCCGATGTCAGTAGCGTTGTGATGTGTGGCTGAAAGGGACGTAAACTGCCTAGGAAGTCGCATTAAAATTGGAAGGAAAGAAAATAAAGCAGAAGAAAAAGATCGAGGAAAGAGGAGATAAAAAAAAATGTAGAATGTTCAACATCTGATTTGAAGAAACATCTTTTCCCATTTTTAAAATGAGTGAATTAGTGAATGGAGCAAAAGCATGTTTGAAACAATCGAAATCGAAAAATAATATTTTGCATTAATAAAAAAAAAAAAAAAAAATTTTTTTGTTGAAATATTCACGAATTAATACCTAGAAAATTGTAACATTAAATAATACATCAAAACGTCACAAATTAATTCTTTTGAGAAACAGGTACTTTATTTTCGATATCAACTTAGAATTTGGATAGCGACACATCAGATCAAATAAAAATAGTCTCTTCGCTTGGCCATTAAGTGCTGGGAATCTCTTATTTGATATTTTTCTCTTCCTTTGAATGTCTGCAGAAATAAAATAATTTTTGTAACTAGCGTATGACAGGCCTAGCAAGCCGATGCCTGAAAATAAATTGCTTGCAGAAATCAAAGATTAGTCTTAGCTGATCCGTTTGACAATCTGAATTCCCTACCTAGGAGGGGAAATATATATATATATATATATATAGTATATAGCAGCAGCAGCAAAAAGTAGTTCCGCTATCGTTATATATGTTATAAGGTATTTATATATTGAGGTAAATAATGATATAAATACCTATATATTGTTAAGAAAGAAAGATATATATATGTTATGTGGAGCTCATATACAGGGCAGCAGCAGCAAGCAGCAGCACAGCAGCAAAGGTAGTTGAGTTAAGAAAGAAAGTATATATATATATATATGCTGCTATATATATATATATATATATAAGTTATATATGTGTATATATATATAAACAGAGGTAGACATAGTTACCCAAAAAAGTAGTTCCGTTATCGTTACTCGGAAAAGTAAAGCTGCGTTATCGTGTTATCGTTTGAGCAGTAACGAAGTGCCGTTACTCCGTTACTCCGTTACTTTTAGCTTTTGACTATGACATTAATTATGGTATCTTAGGTAATTTATTGGTTTGTGTTTATTAAATTTTCAACATTATCATTATTATTAAAAACATACCCCTCATGTAAGACACTAGCGCACTCAAGACTTAGTCCCTTTGCATCCACCAACGATATAATTGCACCAGCCACCTTCCTGCCATTCACAACTTTCCTACTACACTCTGCATCACCCGTTCCCTTTTCATCCAACTTGTATCCTAAATATTTAAACCCAGACACTTGTTCCAGCTGCTCACCATCTAACATAACTTCACACCGAGGACTGTCCTCACTCACAACCATAACCTTACTCTTATCTACGTTTACCTTCAAACATCTCCTTTTACACACCCTGCCAAATCTCTCTACCAATCCTCTCAAACTCTCTTCAGATTCGCCACACAAAACCAAATCATCCGCATATAATAGGTAGTGATTCAGGTAACATCCGCATCCGCATCCGCATCGAGGAGCATCCGCACATTATTAAAGATCCGCATCCGCGCTTTGCCCTGCGGATGTTGCGCGGATATTTATTGTCGAGATTTGATAAAGAATTTTATAATAAAAATACTTAAGATGAAGCTGAACGCAAACTTTAAATGAGAGACATGGGATTCGACTCAATTGTGTAGTGATGACTCATGATCTCACATTGTGAAGCTCATAATAATTTGAGTCAACAGAGTCATATAAGATTAGGGATGCTAAAAAAATCAGCGCCTCCACAGCTTCTGTCTCCGATGTAATACCATTAATCTCAACGCTATGGAAGCATTTTCAACCATCTTCAAATGAAAATGATGACGGTATAAAAAGAGTGAAAGATAGATGTAATAAAACTAGAGCTAGAAAAACGCTTTCGTTCTGTGAAAATTAATGATCTTCATACTATTGCAACTTACTTAGATCCCCGTTATAAAGGCAAGTTTTTTTGTAACATAATATTAGAACAAGTTAAATCATCACTTTGTGTTTCAGTTGAAAAACTTCAATTCGAACAGTCTATTAATTCGACACTCATTTAAAGGAAAAAAAGAAATCTATAGAATTAACACCTTCTACAAGTAAATCAATAACAGATTCACTGGAAGAATATTTACAGTCTAGTAATGTTGAAGAAACGCACGCATTACCAAAAAATGTAGTGCAAATGATTGAAAACTATCACCAAAAAAAAAAAAGACTAGATACAAATGATGATCCTATCAGTTAGTCGAAAGTTAAGCAAAATATTTAAACACGCTTAAGTAAACTTGCAAGAAAATTCTTGGCCTGTCCTCCCAGTGTTCCAAGTGAGAGAGTATTTAGCAATGCTGGGCTAATATATGATGAAAAGAGAAACAGACTCTCAGCAGAAAAGGCAGAAAAATTGATGTTACTCAACACAACCTTCCTATATTTGAATTTCAATAATAGTGCAAAAAGTATATAATCCATTTTAAAATCTCTTTCATTAAGGTCGGAGGTTGGGGAAAGAGGTTGGTGGGATGCAGTTGATAACAGCCATATATATATATATATGTTAGCAGCATAGCAGCATATAGCAGTGAGCAGCGTTATTGTTACATATAAGTATATGGCTAAGGTTAAGGCTGGTTGTTGTGCTATATATGTTGCTATAAGTTGCTATATATTAGTTATATAAGGTTATATATGTCAAACATCCGCATCCGCATCCGGATAGGAGTTCCAAGACATAAATGCGAGAAAAAAATGACATCTGCTGCATCACTAATAATAGGTAGGGCATCCTCCACTCTCTTCCATTCTCCATCATTCTAGCCGAGATTGTGGAGTCAGAGTCGCGGGAGTCGGGGAGTCGGTGGTAATTTGAAGAGAGTGGAGTCGGAAGCGGTGTGTAAATGGAGTCGGAGTCGGAGTCGGAGTCGGAAATGGAGTCGGAGTCGGAGTCGGAGTAGGTGTCGATCGAGTATGAGTCGGTAATTTTGAAGAGGTTGGAGTCGGAGTCGGAAAATTTTGAAACGACTCCACAACCCTGATTTTCACACCATCTCCTGCCATCCCACCTCTAATTCTTTCATAACACTATCCATATACAAATTGAATAACCAAGAAGACATAGCACATCCCTGCCTCCCTCCGCTATTAATATTAAAAACAATCACTATCAATTCCATATTTCTTACACACGTTTTACTATCGTCATATATACTTTTGATTCCATTCAGAAGCTTACCACCAACACCATATATATCAATAACAATTCTGCCATGGAGCTTCCGTATTAATCATTTCATACGCCTGTTTGCAAATACATAAAACCTAAATACAATTTATTCTTCTCCTCCCTCATTTTTTCAATGTAAAGATTTGATCCATACATCCTCTACCACTTCTAAAGACACCTTGTTCTTCACAATCAGTCCTTCAGTCACTCGACGCATTTTTTCGACCAAAATATAAGTATATATCTTCCCTACTACACTTAATAAACTAATTTCCTTATAATCTCTACAGTTACCCTTATTTCATTTACCCTTATATAAGGGTAGTATTACTGCTCTCCCCTCCAATCCCTCGAACTATGCTCTCCATAAACATTTTGTTACACAACTTCCAAATCCAATCAATCACCATCTCGCCTCCGGTCTTGATCATTTCACCAGTTAATTTCATCTATAGCTACCTGCAGATTTACCATTCTTCAACTTTCTCGCCTCTACACATTACCTCCTTACACGACCTCAACCCCAAATGCCTATTCCTGCAACTATCAAACCCACACACACCACTATCACTTCCTTTTCCTGCTGCCAATGTTATGATTTTCTGAAGTGCTTCCACTCCATTTCACTCTAGTTACATTCATCTCATCAGTTACGGAAAGCTTCATCCCTATTCATTATTCTATAAAGATTCTTATAATATAAGCATATATATATATAAAGAAGATAGCAATAGCAGCAGCAGCAGCAGCAAAGGAGTTGGAGGCTGTGGGAGATACACAACAGTTTAGGCTTTGTTAGTTTAGGTTGGTTATATATATATATATATATATATATATATATATATATATTATTATATATATATATATATATATATATTATATATGGATTTTTATCTTAACCGTGGTGGTCAATTGCCTATCAACATTCAAAAAAAGTTGAATAATATGTAACGGACTAAAAAGTAACGGAGAAAAATAACGGAACTTATTCGGAGCGTTACATGAAAGAAAAAGTAACGAGTCCGTTACTCCGTTACTGAAAAAACTAGTTCCGATAGTACCGAGTAACGGAGGAAATCGGACGGTGCCCACCTCTGTGGCTAAGGCATGTTAGCAGCGAGAAAGAGCAGCAGCAGCAAAGAGCAGCAGCAGCAGCAGCAGTGGAAGTGGGAGCAAAAGCAGCAGCAGCAGCAGCATGAGCGTTATATATATAGCAAGAAGTAGCGTTGCTATATATATATAGATATATATATATATATAGTTATATATATATATATGTAGAGTATATATATATATATATATATATATATATATATATATTAGTGAGAACTCGTCGAGAAAAGTATATATATATGTTATATATATATATATATATATATATATATATATATAAATATATATATAGGGGGAATTAGTTCTACCCCGTAGTTCCCGAAAGGCCGAGAGACCCCGACTCCTGCCATCGGTGCGGTATACCTTTGGGGTATTCTTTTTAAAAAAAGCAAAATTTACTAGAAAGTCTATTTATTTTAATGAGTAACGTATAAAAGTGTTTAAAATAGGCTTTTTTTCATTTTACTTTAATTTTTGAAAATAATTTTTTTTTTTTTTATTTTCTCAACTAAATTTTACCAGGATTCAAAAATGTATGTTTCTTTTCTCCCTGTAGCTATTGTGTTTCTTTTGAGATTACATTTTCCGCACTAAAATTAAGTTTGCATTCCAG
>JABUQX010136339.1:0-18873 GCA_015478945.1 Trachelipus rathkii | reverse complement strand
ACATTATACATAAATTAAAAACAAACAAAGTTCTAATATAATTTTAGAAAAAAATCTAATCTCTCTCTCTCTCTCTCATCTCCTTCCTGTTTGTGTGCGAATTGATCGACATTCATTAGGTCATTCCTTTTGACGTCTCCCAATCTTGAGAACATCATCTAGTCCCTGAATTGTGATTTCTTGAGGTTACTCTAGTCAATTTCTATTTGGGAGTGGCATGTCATGAGATGCGTCAAATGCTCTATCTATTCCACGTTTTATAATAGTTGTATGATTTTTACTATGTCCTCTACTCTTCTTTAGACAATTCATGGGGTTGGTGCTTTCTCAATATAAAGTCCTCAATATCGAATTTCCAAATAATCGCATCACTGTCTCCCGCTCCGCTGTGAGATAACAATTATATACGATATTATAATACGTATATCATTATAAATGCTTGTATATATATTATACCTGCCCTATTTACTATTATATATAAAATTTGGTACTCTAAATATTGTTGTTTATTTTAACTAAACATTAAATATAAACTATACCAGTAAAGAGAGTGTTTACATGAATTTAGCTTTATACATTTATATTTTTACAACAATATTAATATAAATTTTTTTACCTATAAAATTTATATTTTTGTATAATTATTAAAATATCTAATTTAAATTTACCATGAGCTTTAAAGCATATAGTTATAAGTATAATTGATAACCTTTAGAATATATAATAATAATTTATATTATATTATATTAACATTATTTATATATATATCTAAGTCATAATGTTTTTTTATTTAATTTAAAAAGAATATTAAGTTCTTTCCCTTATTTTGTTCAACATATTTATTGCACCCAAGCGAGTCAACTCTAATTATGGTTGTAGAGTTGCCAATTTGGGAGTGCACTTGTATTTGCATGACGTTTCGAGAGAGGATTGCTTGGTTGTGGAAAAGATTTACTCAAAATAGGGACAAAATAATTTTGTCTTTTTCGAGTGGGTAACACAGACATATTCATTTTCTTAGTGCTACTCACCAATTATTAATATGAGTTAATAAGGTTTCCTTTTGACCATTACCCATGACCACACAGTGTTTGGGAAAGCAATATAATTAAGAACAATAAGTAAAAAGCCGCAGCAAATCGAAATGCACCCTCACAATCAATGATTCTTATGTAAATAATGTTATACCGTGAAGAGAATAAGAATGATCACTTAATGGAAAATTCGTCCTTGTTTTAAAGCATTTTAACATTATCTTTATTTTACTATATTTAATTTTTACAAAGATATTAATGAATTGAATTTGTTCTTGTACATTAGTAATAAGCTTTGTTATTTTTATATTTTAGAGGACCGCTTCCCGGCCGTCCCTGATGGCAGATTACCACAGTTCTCTGTAACCATACGCCTGATATAATACCATGATATGATTTTATATCTGTCCTATTAATTTTCCAGAAATATATATATAAGAGATATAATTATATATAAAATACGAATGATAAATAATAAAATTTATGATTGTATTTATTAGTGTAAGACCTACTTGTAAAATTGTAAAACTGTAAATATATATAGTACACTGTGTATACTATATTACAATATAGTTAATTTAATTATTTATAGATACAAATTATTCATTATTAAATATATATATAAATATGAGTAATATTATATTTTTAATTAAAATATATTTATAATTAGTTCATATTAATCGCATAGTTTTTGTTGTGTGATAGTATCACTGTTTATTCTTTAAACATTATCTACAGTATACCCAATAATGCAAATAGTTACAACTCTTGCTACTTTTATAATTAATAATAAGTGTATATAATATACTATACTACGAACTGTTTCATTATTATATACTTTTATTATATTTTACTCTAACGACCTTAGAAGCAGTTATTGGAAATAATTACCATCATATATATAAGGATTTATGTAAGAGAGATAATGAACTTTAGGAAACTATATTGGTGAAGCTTCTAAAATATATAATAATATAATTGTGAATCATATATTATTATTAGTTTATAATTTTATATTATATATAAATATATATATGTATATTTATATAGTAATTGACTATAATTTCTATTTTATACTAATTTATTTTATATATTGTTTATACCTATTTATTATATTATTTAGTTTTATGATAATTAATTTACGTAGTAGGTTAGATTAAGATGTGAAGCTAATATATAATTAATAAATATATATATATAAATATAATAATAATCTAACATTACTAGTATTTTCAATACAGTCACTGATACTATCATTTACTCATTTAGTTACATATATTCTGATTTTATTTGCCTTTTCGAGTTAATACTTATATCACCCTAATCTATATCTTATTAGTAGTTCAAATATAATGAGCCTTGTGATTAAATTAGCATTATTAGATATTATATTTGTTCTATATCATATTATATATATATTATAATTATATATTATATATATATATTATAAACTTAATATTAAATATTACAGAAGTACATTTTCAATATTTTGAGTTTTTATTATATTTATTATTACACGTATTTATCTTAATACTCAAATATATATTATGTAGTCCGCTTATTATTTATACTCCAATCTCACTTTGTATTATCAACTATAATCTTCGAATTGTTAGCATATACTTATAGGTAGACTAAGAGAGAGGGAGACGAGAGAGAGCAGACGATGTGAGATGTAAAAAGTATTGTCTCCGGAGATCGGTGCCATCTGCGTATTTATAGATTAATATTTCATTATTATAATTTAATTATAAGTATTATCATATATCTATATAATATATAAGCTTAAAATATAATCATGTAGAATTGAATTGAATGTAATAAATACACATTAATATATTCAGCATGATATATATTATATATATATATATATATATATATTATATTCACATACAATACGTTTTCCATCAGCAATAATCATCCTTAAACATTAGTTTTACTAGTCTTATAGAAACTAACAAATTATTAAATTAAAAATTGATAAGTTATTTATTATTGAATGTAATCTAATAAGTATAAACCCTTATAGTAATAACTATATTTGTTAGTAGATATACTCTTGTACTATTTAGATAATAATATATATTATAATAATATCGATAGTAACTTCTCGATGAGTTAAATTAAATCAAATAGTTAATGCATCGTTATTATATTTTTATGATAATATATTAAAATACTCTTTATATATAATATTAATATATATATGATTATATATATTATATATACTGACACTCTCGAGAATCTATATAATGAACAATAACAAGGCATTGTGGAAATTATTGATTATTAAAATATTATATAAATTATTAATTATATTCCATTTAATTGAGTTTAAAATTTTAATTATATCTTCTTCCACTAATTTACTTTGGATGTGTTTGAGAATATATTATATACCAATTATTATAATAGGGTCTTAGCACTAAAATAAGCTGTGAATGAGAAAGATACGAAATTAATAGGATATATAAAGAATATAGCATTTAATGCTCTAAATTATAATATTTTTGTGTTTATTTGTATAATCCATTATTATTTATTATTCATAGAACATTATATATTTATTTCGATTGCTGGAGAGATATTAAGTATAAAAACGTATAGTTATATTTAATACCCGTAATATTTACGATATTCAAATATATAATAATTAGAAAATGAGCGTAATATAATATATTACAAAATTATATATAATCCTATAAATTTTATAAGTAGAGCGTCCATTGTTAGGTGAATAAGTCGACACCTAATTCTCTTGTAAGATAAAGATGTAATTATATGATTTAATGAATTATTCCTAATCTTTAAGTATATATTATACATACATATATCTGGTCTGTTATGAATGTGAGACTCGCTTAAGCAGGATATTAGAATTACATATAAGACCTATAATAGTATATATATATATAGTATATTATTAGATATAATTTAAACCTACAATGTTATTAGCACGTAAATATTAAATTCTTATTTATTCTCAATTTCTATTTGATCTTTTGTAAAATTATGTTAGGTTAAATTATTATTATTTCTTGCACTTTAATTAATCTAATTTTTCTACTTAAGGAATATAAAATAATAATTAGAAATTATATATTATTTTTGAGTATTTTAATTATATATTTTTGTAGAGGATACATTTTTAATATTACCTATGAGGTATCTTCACCATTCTCTCTACTTGAATTATCTAAAGTCTTGGTATTGGAACTTGTGATCCATCGCGGAGCTGGGTCTCCTCTTAGCTTAAACGGGTACCTACGAGCCTGTTCAGTGGGTGCGGAGTAACCCACGGGCTTCAACACATTTGTGTGGTGTTATTATTTGGGATTATGGGGCTCCATTTTTGGATTGTCTTCTTAAGTGTTAAAGGGGTCGAACTCCCAACAAATGATTTTTACTTTAGCGTTACTGGGGATGGGCCACAATAAATCTCTCCCAGCTCAAACCACAATCAGCTCAATAACTCAAACGCCTATTATGTACTTTGGGACTGGACTGTGGAACGTATTCGGTTGACTCTTTATATATGGGTTTTAACCCGGGGTTGTGCTTTGTTCCACTATGGTAATTTTTGTTGGGGAAATCTCTGGGCTCTCCGGTGCGTGGGTCTCAATTCAACTATTGATGTCTTCCCTCTATCTCGTTCTAGTTCGCATGAGTCACTTTGCACTACTGCGAAGAGCTCAGCCACTCCCTTTTAATACCGAGGTCCTCATCCACTCTCGACACATCCCTCTATCGCTAGAACTCTGTGCATACTCACTAATCTCTGTCACAATTCCTTCTCACAGGTGTCCCAACATCGATATAATGTCATTTGACTTGCACTTTCCTTGACTTTTATTTCATCATCTGTTGGTTTTTCAATCGCATGACGCACAATATGCTTCCCCGCGCTCTCCTCAATCTGTCACTCTGTTCTCACTCTGATCTCTCCTCGTCTTTCCAATCATCTCCAGAGAGAGAGTTTCTCACGAGCCCTTCCACACTTAACTCTGAGGAGTGATTATATAGTTTCTTATAATCCTCCTCTTAGTATTCTTTCTCTACTACTCTTGTTTTATTATGCTCGCATGTCTCGCCCCATAAACAAGTATATTATTATAGAATATATTATGGTTACTATTTAGTTGAGTTAATATATATCTTTATAATTTATATAATTATAATTACTATACACTGTATTAATTTAAGTAATTATAGTCTCTGAGTATTTAAGTGATAAATATATGATAGGATATCAGATATTAACTTCAAGTATTTAGGAGAATATTAAAGTACCATATAAGAATTTCATAATTTAGTAACGGTGGATTAACTAAACGCATACACAATATATTAGTTATTGTTTATTATTAGAGTATATGAGAGTTAACTATATGTTTCTTAGTGGTATTTCGCATTAGTTAATTTATTATAATTACAGCTGTGTGAGATGGATAAGAGATGATGAATATATTTTCATTAATATGAGTTTATGGATATAGTGAACTGTAAATTATATTAATTAATAATGTCAGAAAATAGTAGTGCAGTATGTATCAAATACGTATCGTGTATATCGTTCTCACCGGCTAAGTCGAATCATTTCACGGACCAGTATTGAGTAGAATTAGCTTTGTAAATTGTCTTGAATTTTTATCCTTATACTCCTATGTATTTCCGTGCTAAGCATTTTATTGTACGAATAGATTTTCCCGTCAACTCAAGGGATAGCAATGCACATGAATAATCTATGACGTTTGTGTTGATATTTACAGAATATACCAGTCCAAAATAACAAATATCTCGCTTTTGTAGTTTTTTTTAACCGGACCTGACTCAACCACTTCTTTAAGTTTTATATGAATCGTGTTCAGCAAGTTGGGCGTGCCAGATATATAGCAAATATAGGCTGTGACATTGAGAGTTAGGGATCGAATCCTACGGAAATCAACCCGTCTCAAATGGCTAAATATCTTATTCCTAAAAGTCTAGAATCATATCTTATAAGAATTTAAACCTAGAGTTATGTATCACAAATATTTGATCCATCTTTTACCAGCAACTCCTCCTTTATCATTTCAAGGAAAGGAGGATAAGAACGAAACAGAGATGAATAATGGAGTGAGGGCACATGAGAGGGAAGGAACTCATTTTATGGAGGTTAGAGAAAATATAAATAAAGTTTAGGTGTATCTTTTTCATGGCTGACGTCACACAGCCCATTCTCGGCGCTGATATTCCCTTATACAAGAAAGATCCGAGTTTTTTTTGTTGTGATGCTATGTATTATCTTGTTCTTTTTATATGTAATATTATTTAGATCAAATGCTCATTCTTAAATCAGAATAGAGTCCGTATCAGGCGCGATATAATATTAATATGATTATATAAGAATGAAATTTACTACATTTTAGAAAGTAATTATATTACTTTTCTTAACAGAGAAAGAAGTGTGGAACTGCATCTATTTGCCATACGATTTTATTTTTTTATATAGTGTTATGAGTTTATAGTATATCGAGTAATATGCAGAATGTGTATATTGAATTTTTCTTTTGTTCCTTTTAATTGTAAAAATTTTAAAATATAAGGCAGAGAGAGAATTAGTGAGATAAGGATAAAGAATCTCTCACTTTAACTTTTCCCAGCCCGAACATACTTTGGAATTCAGAAGGTAAAGTATAATTTTCCATAACATCTAAATAATATAATGATAATATTATAATAATTGGGTGAATCTTTTGTATATTTTATTGTTTTTAAAAATAAAGATGTTTTGATGAAAATGTTATTGGAAATATATGTTATTAATTATCCTTGTGATATATTGTTAAATTAATAATAATATTATGTAATTAATACTTTATTTTTAATAAAAGAGAGCATTGAAATTTTCTAACACTTTTGATATGATGTAATGATATAAAATGAAACCATTTTTGTTTTTGTTATATATTGTTATACTTCGATATAGCCTAAATGAAATTTTTTAATTACAGCTTAATTACTTTTAAAATAATTATATGTTATACTCATATCGTATTTCCCTTTTTTCTTTATATGTATCCCAGTTTTTCAGATCAACGGAGAGTTAATTCAGATAATTACTAGCTTTGTTAGGTTTGGATATATTTTTTATGGATGTTTTTGGAATAGGATGTAATCCAAAGCCTCTCTGGAATAATTGAGCGTTATATTCCAGTTACGCACCTTGCTCCTATCTAAAAGACCAATTTCTGGATCTCTACAGAGAGAGATTTCTTATATGTACAGTAGCGTACCATTCACTTCCCGCATCCGCTGTTGAGGGCTGTAATTCTTCACATCATTTATGAAAAGCTTGGTAAGACGATGGGTTGTGGACAAATTCGAGAGTAAAATCTTTAGGTTTATTTGGATAGTATAAGTGGGCCATTATTACTGTCATACATAACACGAAGACAGACTATATAAACCAACGTAAGTAAAAGAATACGGTTATTGAGGGATTGCGCTAACGAACCTAGGATTTTCTGTGACCATACAAGAGCATTGTTAGTACATCCAATTTTGAGACGAGGTGACTTACCTTTTAGTTACTTTATGTCACTTGAATCAAATAGAGGCTCCTAAATAACTCCATAATTCGAAAAACCTTTTGACTCAAGTACATGTATAAGTGGAAAATTATCAATTGAAAGCTACTTGTAAGTACTTGAATTATTTTCACACAAAATTGACAGATTTTGCACACTAAAGTTATATAAATTAAAATAGGATCTTTAAGTAATATTAATTAGTTGCTCATTAATATTAATATTAATACATGTGTGTAGTTTTTAAATAATATAGTAAGTATGTTTTCATTATTGTTATACAAATTTTCAACACAAAAGGTCTATATGTTATAAAATTAATATGAAATACATAATTATATAACGGTTTTTCCTAAAATTACAACAATTTTTACAAATCGGTGTAGAAACGGAAAAATTCCCCATTATATAAATAGAAAAAGGCTACTTTTAGAATATTGGAATAACATGGGATGTTTCATAAAAATGAATAAAACAAGTATTTTTTTAGAACATTTCATATTTAAAATATATTATTACGTGAGTATATATTAATTTTTATTAATTGACTTTTTTGTATGATTTTTTTTTTTAGTTGTTTGTTTTTAAAATAATGAGGGCAAACGATCTATTCGAGAAAATAAGACATTAGAGAGAAATTTAATATTGCTGTTAATTCAATATGTAACGAGTTTTCCTACAGAGGGGAAGTTTCTTAGATGAATAGCACATTAAGGCGAGAAATGGAGATTGCAATTAAGAGACAGGCTGTATGAATAGTAATTCAATTTAGGACTTAGTTAATTATTAATTATGTTTTTTTACTATTTTTTAACATAAGAGTGATATGTATAGAGTTTGAAAAGAATCATTTCTTTAAGTAAGAAACCGATTTTTCTTAAATTAGCATTAGTATATGGACGTATAATAGTATCGTGAGGTAATAATGATTGGTAATACTCTCGAAATAAACAAGAAGCCAGAAAACCATTAAATCTGCTTAAGAAAGATGTTATGCAAAATATAAGACATGTGCGTTAGTGAAATGTGTTTATTATTCTATTTACAGATACTGTGACGTATGAAATATTGAATAGTGTAATATATTAGGGGTTGGGGAAGACCACATGGAAGGAAGTATGTTAGGGTAATTAAGTAAAAATCGACAATTGGATGGGGATATATGCCTAATCTCAGAGCGAGAGGATAGACAACTTTTAGTAACACTTGAGAATTGAGGCTCGGAGGAAGGTGGAGGGATGCAATTGATAGTGGGAGATAAATTAGGGGGTAAATGGAGTATAATCGTCAAGAGTGAGGGAATTGAGAAATCTTTGGAGCCCAATTGACCCCCTGTACACAACTATTCGCTTCTATCCTAGTTCTATAATCCCATTTCCTCTTTTTCCCCTTTTCCTTCTTGTCTCGCGCTTTATTCTCTTTCACATACAACAGACACAGTGGTGAGTTTTATTTATTAATAATAATACATATAAAAAGTATATCTATAAAATATATGATATATATAAAGTAAATATAATAGTATTTATAAATATTTAATTTATATATATTATAATAACTATATTATATTTATTATTATTATATATTATTGGTTGACTGATTTAATATCATATATTAATATTTATATCAGTTATTTACCATTTTAATTAATAATGAAATTTATTAATTACCTTTTCAATTAATAATTAATTATTTTACTAATCATAATTTTGATTACGTATCTCCGCGAATATATTCAGGTGGTAAAAAATTATTATTGATTTTTTATTTTTGTTTTTGATTTTATTCTATTTTTTTTTTTAAACGCCGTATTTTTTTTTAAAGAAAACAAGATAATTATGTTACTTTGTTTTTTTGTTGTGGTATGAATGCAAGAAATATAGTAGTTATTTTTTTAATTAATTTTCCGAAAATCACAATAAATTGCTTAAAAACATAATTATTAATTAGCGGCGTAAAAAAGTGAGGTAAAATCTACCTGTTTGAGAGACACACGAACCACAGGCACCCAGACAAGGTCACTTATGACTATATATAGTCCACACAAAAGGTGCAGTAGCAAAGATGTCAAAGGATCAGAAAAGGTCAAAATGTCGATCAGAAAAAGGGTCAATAAGGATCTAGAAAAAAGGGATGAATACGGTCAGAGAAAAAGGAATGTCATAGTGTTTTATTACGTAATATCTGAGCCCCGAAAAATTGACTCAATATAAATAATACAGAAAAAATTAATGATAATTTTTATCCTTCATTTAAACCTAGAACAATTATTTATTTTTTTTAGAAAATAAAAATTTATAACGAATTGATTATAATTTATAGTACTAACGAAAAATTTAGGAATAAGTTATTTTAACTGGACTACCTATAAATTATAATTTTTTAAAAAATTATTCTAACTGAGCAAAACAGAGTTTAATCAAAACCAACAAAATTATAAACATGAAATGAATATAAGATAATATTATAAAATTGATATTCACAACTTAGAAAATATTTCATAGAAGTTAAACTTAACAATAATTTTGTAAAGAAACTTTTGTAACATTTAGATAGAACAAATAACCTTTGACCAGAAGAACAAATAAGTTTGAACCTTACATTTATTAAGAAACACCAACCCGACTTGAAGGGGATAGTTGTTTAATCTTAATATTTAATTAATTACAGAGAATTAAATTAAATATAATATCAAATAATAACCTTTAGATATGTTTTTAAAATAATTTTGAAAGATAAAATTATTTTTATTTATTGGTAAAAACCCATTATAATTTTTTATTAAAATAATTCGAAAAGGAAAATAATGAGCAATGAACTTTTAAATAATTTGAAAAAGAAAATTATTTTATTTAAATTGAAATTTTCCATAGATTTAGCAAGGAAAATGAATTTTAATTCTGAACTTAGAATCAAAAAGTGATTAAATTTTTAAAATTATTTATATTTAAATACTTGATTAACTTTAAACAGTAATTAATATTTAAAATCGAATAAAATATTTTAATTATTTAATATAAAAAGTTAATAAACTCTCTTTTGATTTGAGTTATAAATAGAACTTGTACCATATTTTCTTTGAACATAGAAAATTATTTCACATTTCAGTTTTGAAAATATTTTTGAAAAACTCTTTTTCAAAAAATCATTTTTTGAAAAACTTAGTGTTTTTTGATTTATTTTTTGAAAAACTTTGAAAATTTTTTGGTTAATATATTAGAGAAACACAGAGATAGAGACTTAGGAGGTCCTGTGTTTGATTAACTTGAATTAATTAAAAAGTTGTAATCATGAGAGTGAGGTTTATGAAACCAATAGGTCTTACATGTCCTTCGTAATTATTCAACATTGTTTGTCATCCTCTGCTACCTGGTTCAGAAGGCTATAGCGGGACCAGTTGACCCTAATGGAGCTTCAGGAGGAAGAATGACTATAATAACTATAAGAAAATAATGATTCAATACAGAGAACATGGATCAGAACTTCGACAAATTCACCATTTGATAGAACAATACAGAAGATGTTAATCAAGATGAAGAACATGATGTAACAGAAGTAAAGACTACTGATGGTCAGCAAATTGAAGACTATCAGGGAGCAAAACCCAAGATAAAGGGACCCACACAAAAGGATATGGGACCTCCTAAAGTCTATCTTCCTCCTCCTAAAATTGATACAATGTCGTTATACCCAAACCGGGGATAATCTTAGCGTCAGCGGCGAAGCATTTTTGAATACAGAAATACAGCAAGATGGCACCGTAGGCCTCACTGGACCTATGCACTCGACAGCATACTACAACATACATATTAATCATTGTAAATGGGTACCTTACAAATAAAAGAAGAACAGCAAGTCCTTTAAACATTTAAACAGAATATTTAAACAATAGAAGTGAGTTTAGTGTGAGCTTGGTGGTGACAGACCAACGCAAGTGATATTATATGGAGAGAGATCCACCTCAAAATCCGTGGGGGGGCCATCCACAAAATAATCGCTTTAAGTATCAGCCACCATTACCAGGCTGGCAACACCCTTCCTAACACATGAGCACTGGATACAATCCCATACCCCATGATCGAAACCCTTAAGAGGATATTTATTCCAAAAAACCTCGATAATGCACCCTTCCACTTCCAGAATTAGCTAAAGAATTAAAATTGTTATGGAAGAAATACAAGACCCTAAGTTTGGTAGGCTATTTGAAATTTGGAGTGATTAATCTATCATACGTATGCAAGAGAGAGAATACAGCACGTTAGGCCTAATAAACTGAAAGACAGAAAATAGACTATGCTAAGGACGTACATCTCTTCTGAATTTCAACATTGCCGAGAGTACCCGCCAGTTAATATTCTGAAAAATTAATAGCTTTTTCTGAATGAAAGTATTTGATCGTTTTTTAATTCAATTGAAGAATATAAAATTAACAATTCCGAGAGATGCGGCGGTGGAGTGAAGAAGTTTGCGAAATTTCAGAGAAGACTAAATGTAACTCTTACGGAATTCACGGATGCGAAAAGCTTTTGGGATATATCAGAAAAAAATCATAGATATTGAGATCCTAAATGTATGGATTTACTTCTCCAATAAATATCTTAATAATGACTAAGATTTTCACACACACACACACACACACAGATAACAGAAGACTTAGAGAAAAGTCTTAAAAGTCTTTAAAATCACCAGACTTAAGTTTCGTGAAAATTTATAGAGAAACTTTAGTCAATATGAAAGGAGTCTTGTTTCAGCTAACCATCAGAGCTGCACTAGATAAGAAGAATACAGCTAAAGTTTCTATACAGAGAACAATAGCACTAATAATATAAGTTAAGAAAAGAACTACATACAATCCTTCCAGAGGACAGAACCAATGGAATGGGGTAAATAATAAAGAATACTTCTAAATTTTCAAGGAAAAGAACATTATATATCCTTCTTCAAAAATAAGACCTAATAAGGGAGTAGTAAAGAAACTCTCAGAAGAATGAAAGTCCATGGACCTATGCTACAAATGTGAATCTTTTGGCCATTCATTCCCCCCGAACTGGTGGTTGAAAATATCCACATACTGGCAGAGTATGTACTACATGGAAATGCCCGGGTTCGACGTCTAATTGCAAGAATGGCCCTGTGTGGATCCCTAATGAAAATAATATGGTAATATCATATAATAATCCCACTGATTTTGATAACGGGGTCAAAGCTCGAAGAGTCGAGATTATAAGTGATTCGAATGATGCTAGAAGCCAAACTCTTAGCTCTAAGCAATGAGCGGTAAGCTATCAAGGTAAGATGTCCCAAAGAAAATCACCAGTAGTTCATCCTGATTATACTCAGCGGAATCCAGAACATGAAGAAAGTCTCTGGAATCTGGAAAGATGAAGGAAAAGAGAAAGAGAGAGGTTTTTCAACCAGATCTCTCCGACAGAGAAGCACACAAAATTTTATGATATGTCTAGGTAGTAATTTGAGTAATACTCTAAATAGAACAATATTAATAGAAAATACTATTGTAATATAAAGAAGAGAGGTGTTATAGTAACCTCTAGCTTCTTTGGTGTGGGAATTAGACAAAATTGGGCTGTCATTATTTCTTGTCAATAATTTTTTGACTCCAACAAAAGGTCAGAACGAGGGTTGTAGTTCATAGCCTACTAGATTTAGGGAGAACAACCTGTTTGATAGGTCGCGTTGGGAATAGAATTAAGGAAAATTAGAAAGAGAAGGAAGATTTAACCTGTCTCTTAAAGAGAAGCTATATGTATAGTTCAAAGGGATTGGAACTCAAAGATGAATCCACCCTAATACAAATGGAGAAGTATGATCTAACTTACTAAGAGCGTAACACCAACAGTATTTATTCCCAGGATTACCCCTTATTTTAGTGATGTAAGACTGAAGTAACTGGAGCTTGGAATGGAATTTTATTAGGTACGAATCTTTTGGCTCACCTCCTATAACAATAGACCTTACTTCATCGCATTTAAATCTTAAAGAAGAGGAATAACGAAATTAGAAGTAAAATCCTTTTGAGTCTGCTCGTGCTCATTTACACTCATGAATAAGAGGAAAAAGATAACTAAAGAAAAAGTAGATGATTAACCTTTTATTAGGAGGTCTTGCCATCGGCAATAAGGAATAGAATAAGTTAAAAATTAAAAATTACAGTGATAATTGTAAACAGTAATTAATAGAGGCTCAAGTGAAAGCCTAACAGAGAATGAGATTTAAAGGGCCTGGCCATCCTCTTTGGAAAACACTACTCACACGAGATTAATCAATAAAGGCTCCATTATTGAAAAGCCTACACAGAGATTAAATAATAAAGGCTCCATTGAAAAAGCCTACACAGAGATTATATAATAAGGCTCCAATTCTGGAAAAGCCTTACAAAAGAGTATTATTACTAAACGGCTCATTGAAGAAGCCGTACAAAGATATATTTTACTAAAAGGTATCAATTGGAAGAAAGCCTACAAAGTAGTATGATTATTACTAGACAAGGTTCATATGAAGAAGCCGAGAAACGAGTTATTATACTAATATATACTAAAAGTAGAAATTAAATTAAAAAATTCCTGGAGGTTGATTCTTCACAGAGGAGAACAAAGATGTCACACTTCCTCCAATAGAGGAGAGAGCCTTTATACGAAACCGAAGAATAAGAAGTTCCAATTGCTATTAATAGAAGAAACAATGGTCACTTGCTCAATCTTATGGAGATCACTTGAGAGAAGTCAGACCTGAAGAGTTAAAGAAGATTTGAGACTTGAAACACACAATAAGCACCTTGCTTTGTTTCCTTAGGGGCCATGTATATACTAACTTATGTTTGCAAACATCTGTATGCCTCACAGGTTTAGAAACATTGAAAGTCTAGTATTGAGGTTATCATTAATCTTAAGTGACAACGGTTCTAAATATATTAAGGACAATAAAAACATGAGGTAACTGCGAAGATGATATCTTTATCACTATTTACAGGAACTTACTTGAAGAGGAAAGTATTTCTCACGAAATAAAACTGGCTATTGGCTACACAGAAATAAGACATTAGGTTCTATTTTATAGTAACGCTGCTCAAGAGAAATTTCAACCATCAGGTAACACTTGAAGAATGCGGCCGCAATACAAGGTACGAGACTTTTCTAACAGATTTTAGACGTCAACTAGAGGTAAAGAAGGAAGCAGAATGGTTTCGTAATTTTAGCAATGACACACGCCTCGAGCATTTGTCTAGAAGAACTTATTGGATTGCGTAATGCGGCGAAATAGCAATAAGGACGTTATTGCTCCCCTAAGATATGAATGAATGCATTTGCTGTTTATGTCGCTGAGTACAGAAGTTTGAAAATAGAACTTACTTTCGCGAGAAAAACGCTCCACAAAAAGTCATATTTTTAGAAAACAGTTCCGTCTCCTACATCGCTATCGTGAGAGCCAAAGACTCGAGATAAAACTTTTCTTCTACATATCGATGCAGTTCTATAATAGAAAGGAATATCATTAAGTCCTTACTCTATTTGCGACATCCACACTAGTTCACCTCTTATTGGTGGTGGTCTAAAAAGAATTCTCTAATAACACACCAAAGATCTGTAAAGGGATATAGGCACCTGACTCCTTCTAGCCGTCCCAGATGTATACCCACTTGCCCTACCTCTTTCGCCCCTCAATAGCACGAAATATTTCTCGTCCCTAAGGAGTGGCGTACCTATTTTTTCTAGCTGTGGACTTGAATAGTATTGCCTATCATTCCCTTGAAGTCGAGATAAAGAAACACAGAACATTAATGGCTTCCGTACTAGGAAAGGTATTATTCTGCCCAAAAGCCAGATTATTATTGCAGGGAACAACCGCAATGATCACCAAGTTACCTTGCTAGGACATATGTCAAAGTCGCGTTGCGACCCTATTTTATTAGGACTATTGCCAGCGTGTATCTAGACTGTATGTCTTGAGAGAGGTAAAGCTTCACCACACACGGGCACGAACGATTTTTGAAAATTAAAAGAAAGTTTTTACTCCGCATTTAGAGAAAAACCAAGTTAAAGAGTTATTCAGAATATATTGTCCATTTTCCAACAAGTTTGTAGGTCTGTAGTTCTCGAGATTTTCTAATTACTGTGAAATAGCTAGCTAGGAATTTTCACCCGGATCTCTGCGAGAAGATTATGCAAATCGAGAATGTCAAAGGTTCGTCCCGTCCGCTCCGACCAGTGCTTTTAAAGCACCAATCCTTGTTAAGGATTTTTTTCTCCATATTATTCCGTTTTTAATTAGTTGAACTTTGCCACTAATCTGGGGCGAAACCATTATATAACTTAATACACATATAGAGTTGTGTAAAGGTGGTTCGAGTGGTAGCACGAGGAAAGACATCACACCACAACGCGTTGAAACTCTTAAATCGCTTATACTTGGGGATCTTACAACCGATCCAGATTTCCAGATATGCCAAAGCGGGTTTATTATAGCACAGATGCTGCCTGCGACTAAGGAAACTAGGGGGAGTTTCTTTATCCACTTGTCAGTATGACGTAAGAGGGAACCGCTTTATCCATTTTGTTTTCAAGAGTGTTTAAGGAGGGCATGTGATATCTCAAATGCTACTGATTTTTTCAGTTTTATTCATGAAAAGGAATGTTGTCTGTCTTGTGTTACTCAACTATCACCAAGTTCAAAAATTGGTTGAATGTGTTGTTTTCCCTCGAAATTCTATTTTCTAACTCTGACATGTAAAAGTCAGCAAATGTAAGGCCCGGAGGTAAACACATGGCAACACCATCCTTGTGCAGGTAGAAACTATCTTGAATTTGAAAAGGGATTTAGTGCAACATATTAATAGTTGGTTCTTCATGTGGTTTTCGGATACGTCTTGGAGGGGGATTAGTGGAATGGTAACAGTGTAATTATAATATATATGTAGTTTAAAGTAATATTGGTTACACGACTAATAGTATTACAGATAGGGCAACCAACCATCGCTTTACGCCAGGTAAATCATGAACATATATTCACTGACATAACAAACAACTGTACCTTATATATCAAAGTTTAAAATTTTACACTCCTAATGCGAAGGGTAAAAACTAAACTTAGCTGAAGGTTACTACATAAGACATCTTATAACTAGAAAACATAAAAGAAACAGGACAAAAAAATAAATACTAATATAAAGCTTAACGTAATGTCTCTTAGATTAATATAATATGAAATGCTACCTAGAATTTAATTAATTTTATCTTAAAACCTTTCGTTTAAATAATTCATGTCATTGTTAGATCTAAACTCTGAAGCATGTCCAAATGTGTACGAAGAAACCCAGTCAGGTGACTAATAATATTTAAATATACCTAATATTTTCTTTGTAAACTAACCATTTCTGAATGGTCTAATAAATTAAAATGAAAATTGGCACAAAAAAAAATCGGCGTGCAATTGGAACTTAAAAGTTAACTTATTATTAATTACGTAATGGTGTTTTGAATTCTAAAATAATAATGATAGAATGTTGAATTTAAATGTTTGATCGTTAATTGTGTAATATAATGAATATGATAATGATAGATGATAAATGATTAATGATAGATGATATGTGTTGATGTGATGATGTGATGATTGATGATGATTGATGACTGATGACTGATGATGATGATGATGATGATGTAACTGATAAGATAATGATAATGATATGTGTAATAATAATATATAATAATCATAATAATAATAATAATTATCTTTGAATAATAATAATAATAGTATAATTATAAATAATAATATAATATACTAATGAATAATAATTAAAATAATATATAATAATAATAATACATACAAAATGTAATAGGTATTACATATAAGCACCTTATTCATAGTAATAAAAATGAATAATATAATAATAATAAATAATAATAATAATACTATTCAATAATAATGAATAAATTATAATTTGTTTTTATTTTTTATTATATACCATGCAAGTACTTAAATCGAAAAAAAATCTTCTAAGCATTTACTTCTAAATTAAACTAATGAAGTAAGATGGAAAAAAGAAGGAGATATAAAAAAATAACGTTTAAAAGAATAAGTGACTTCAAAAAATGATTCAAGAAATAAATTTTCCGGAACAAGTAATTGAGCGCATATTTCGGTGCGTTACAAAACTGTAATATTTTGTGAACCGGTCAAAAACTTGTTTCAATGTGTTTGCAATTCATTACGTTAAAGGGAAAGAAAATATTTTGAAAAATATTTTGAAACCGATTGAAGTTTTGGAAGTAAGTGCTTTGTAATAAGGAAATGAAAACAGCGACACTGGCAATGGTAGGTTTTTCAGGAAGGGTTGCCAGATTTCATTTGACCAAGGAGAGTTTACATTCATCCAATATTAGGGAGGGAGAATTTCCAACTTTCCATTCAATGGTAGTTTTTCCAGGTAGGGTTGTCAGATTTCAAATGGCCATGGAAGGTTTCCAGGTATCCACTATTGGGTTTAAAGGATTTTCAACTTTCCATTAAATGTTAGTTTTTCTTCCTGGGAGGGTTGCTAGATTTCAATTGGCCAAGGAAGGTTTCCAGGCATCCACTATTGAGGATGGAAGATTTCCAACTTTCCATTAAATGCTAGTTTTTCCAAAAAAGATTTCCAGGCTCTCACTTGTGATAGGAGAGTATTACCAGCTTTCAATTAATGAGTTTATCAAAAGAGGCTTTTGAGATCTCTTAATTTGATACTCCCTTAATTGAATTAGATTATAATATCAGATTATAATACTTATCTACTTTATTTTGCCTTTTTGTATTTCCAGAAATTTTGAATTATAATTTGATTATGTACCAAAATTTGTCTTGTAATCATATGTCCGGAATTGCAATTTCGATAGAAAACGAATGGCAACACTGTGTGGAACTACATCACGTTGGTTAGTATTCATTGTTAACCGATTTAGTATTATATGTGGGTAAGTAATCGTACTGTATTTTATAAGACATGTCAGGGGGTGAAACTGTGTTGATGTTACCGTGGTCCATAATTCATTTCGCTAAGAAGCTGAAATGATTCTTACATACCGAATACCGAAAGA
Organism: Trachelipus rathkii; assembly: GCA_015478945.1. Classification (NCBI taxonomy): domain Eukaryota; kingdom Metazoa; phylum Arthropoda; class Malacostraca; order Isopoda; family Trachelipodidae; genus Trachelipus; species Trachelipus rathkii. The sequence goes on along the minus strand of JABUQX010136339.1, from coordinate 183 downwards.
TAACGGTTAGGGGGTCCAACGGTTATATCTACCAGTACCGACTTACTTAATTTTATAATAAAAATAGTTTTTTGTTCCTGCTTCGGCTTCTGCTCTATACAAATATTATTTTGGTTCCGGCACAAACTCCAACTCCACTCTAAACTTGCGGCTCTGAGATTCCGGCTGGCTTCTGTCCCCTTC
>JABUQX010136338.1:5000-15000 GCA_015478945.1 Trachelipus rathkii | reverse complement strand
CAAACCTAACATCCCTTAAACACGAATAAACGTTAAAATTAACAAAGTCCCACACTTAACAATAGTAAAGTAATTAACATAGCATACAAAAACGTAACAATATTCACATTTTTTCAAACATATCTCTAACATAACAATGTCAATTTTTAGATGTAATGGTAATATTTTAACTTAAAAAATTTTCATTAACCTACCTTAACTCAATCTGATCAACGAATATATTCTAACGTAACCAAAGTTTCACATTAATAAAGCTTACTTAGCATCATCTGAACTAAGAAAATAATGTACAACGACAAACCTAACACACCTTAAACATGAATAAACTACTAACATTAACAAAGTTCCATACTTAGCAACAGTAAAATACCTAGCACAGCGTTACAAACATAACCTATTCAGACTTTTTCAAGCATATCTCTTAACATATCAATGTTAATTATACATTAACATTGATTCGTCACATTTCGAGTATCATTCGGATAAACATAAGCACAAAAATGAGTTTTTTATATACTACCATCTAATATATCTAACATAGCAATGTTTTCACATTTAATAAAGCAAACATAGCATCATATGAACTAAGAAAATATTGTACAACGACAAACCTAACACAAATTACGCACGAATAAACCTGTTAACATTAACAGGTTCCACCACTTAACAACCCGTAAGTAACTAAACATTGCATGCAAAACGTAACCTATTCATACTTTTCAAGCATATCTCTAAATATTAACGTTAATCTTACATTGAAAAATAACATTTTAGCAAAATGTTATCATAACCTTGTCTAATTATCTTACAGACCAACGAATATATGCTAACGTAACAAAGTTTTTTACATTATAATATAACATTTTAACAAAAATTTATCATACCTTACCTAAATATCATATCCCCAAAATAATTCCAAACATAACAAAGTTTTATCGCCAAACATAACATAAAAAGTAACAAAGTTTTATCAAAACATAGCATAAAAATAAGTTCTTTGAATAAAATATCATAGTAATGTGTAATTTACCGAATTTAAAGCAGTAAATCAGTAATCAGTAAATTCAAACCACCCGTACCCTCCCCGACCCTCCCTACCCACCCGTCCATGACCTTTGATCTATATCATCTAATGATTCAAAGTCACATTTCGAGTATCATTTCTTATAAACATACATAAAAACAAGTTCTTTTATATACTAACCATCAAATATATTGCTAACGTAACAAAGTTTCACATTAATAAAGCTTAACTACCCATTACCAGAACTGAAGAATATAATGTACAAATTACGACAAAAGCCTACACCTTACGCATGAATAAACTTGCTAGCATTATCAAAGTTCCATACTTAGCAACAGAAACTACCTAGCACAGCGTACAAAAGGTAACCATTCATACTTTCTTCAAGCATATCTCTAACATATCAGATTGTTAATTTTAACATTAACCACTATTGATTTACGTTCGCATTTCGAAGTATCATTCGGATAAAAAACATAGCACAAAAATGAGTTCTTTAAATACTAACATCGAATATATCTAAACATAACAATGTTTTCACATTAATTAAGCTTAACAAAGCATCATATGAACTAAGAAATAATGTACAACGACAAACCTAAACCACACCTTACGCATGAATAAACTACTAACATTAGCAAAGTTCCATACTTAGCAACAGTAAAATACCTAGCACAGCGTACAAAACGTAACCTATTAGACTTTTTCAAAGCATATCTCTACATATCAATGTTAATTTTATAACACTAATGATTTACGTCGCATTTCGAGTATCTTTTCGATAAACATAGCACAAAAAAGAGTTCTTTATATAACAAACCATCGAATATATGCTAACATAACAATGTTTTCACATTAATTAAAGCTACAATAGGCATCATAGAACTAAGAAAATGATGTACAACGACAAACCTAACACACCTTACGCATGAATAAACTACTAACATTAACAAAGTTAATTTTACATTAACACTATTGATTTACGTCGCATTTCGAGTATCATTTCGGATAAACATAGCACAAAAAATGAGTTTTATATACTAACCATCGAATATGATGTAACATACATTGTTGATTCACATTAATAAAGCTAAGCATGCATCATATGACTAAGAAAAAATGTGCAACGACAAACCTAACACAACTACGCACGAATAAACTGTTATCAGTAACAAAGTTCCACACTTAACACCCGTAAGTAACTAACATTGCAACAAAACGTAACCTATTCATACTTTTTCCAAGCATATCTCTAACATATTAACGTTAATTTTACATTGACACAATATTTAACAAAAAAAATATCATAACCTTGTCTAATTATCATACAGACCAACAAATAACTGCAAACATAACAAAGTTTTATCCAAACATAACATAAAAATAAGTTCTTTGAATAAAATATCATAGTAAATTGTAATAGTTTACTGATTTTAAAGCAGTAAATCAGTAAATCAGTAAATCAATCCATCAACCCCTCCCCACCCCTCCCTCCATGACCTTTTGATCTATTGATCCATTGATTCATGTCACATTTCGAGTATCATTTCGGATAAACATAACACAAAAATAAGTTATTTATATACTAACCATCGTCGAAGATATGCTACCCGTAAACAACGTTTTTACATTAAAAAGCTAACATAACATAACCTGAACTAAAATATAATGCACAACGAACAAACCTAACACACCATACGTATGAAAACTTACTTGACATTAACAAACTTACGCCACTTAACAACAGTATAAGTTACCTAACACTTCGTACAAAACGTAACGCTTTCACACTTTTTCAAGCATTCTCCAAAAACAATGTTAATTTACATTAACATCGTAATATTTAAAAAAAAATTAGCATAACCCTGTCAAATCATCATACTGAAAACGAATATAATGCTAACGTAACAAATTTTGAACATCAACTTCGTAATATTTAACAAAAATTCATTATAACCTCGTCTTAAATATCATAATCCCCAACGAATAATTGCAAACATACAAAGTTTAACCAAACATAACAAAAATAACAAAATTTTTTATCCAGACATAAAATTAAAATAAGTTCTTTGAATAAAATATCAGGTAAACCCGTAATAGTTTACGTGATTGTAAAGCAGTAAAATCAATAAATTCAGTAAATCAAAACCACCCACTCTGTCCTCCTACCTACCCACCCATCCACCTATGATCTATTGAACTATTGTTCAAGTCATATTTCGAGTATCATTGTGAGTAAACATAAACAAAAAAACTAACTTCTTTATATACTGATCTACGAATATATGCTTACGCAACAAGTTTTAGCATCAATAAAAGCTAACATATCATAACCTGAACCTAGAGGATAATTTACAAATGCAAACCTAACATACCTCCTATGAATAATCCGCTAACATCCTGAAAATTCCCCACTTATCAAAGGTAAGTAGCTAGCAGGTCATACAATACTCGATATGTTCGCCACTTTTTCCCGCAGTATCATCAAGAGGTAAGTCGTATTAATCTAACAAATTTCCTTAACAAAGGACCATCTATCAAAGATACACAATCTTGAACTATGAATTGACACTATCTTCATCTAAGTGTCACTCGTTTCGAGTATAAAATCATTTGAACTATGAATAAACGTAGACATTAGCAAAATTCTCGGGCTAACCTAACGATTACTCAAACAAAAACTTTAAAACATAGGCCACGTTCTAACCACATCATCGTCAGTTAAACAGTAATATCTTTACAAACTAATCATTTCTTAACAAATTCAGTTGTTAATTTCACACTGCATATAGTAATATTTAACATAACATCACACTAAACACTATACCGAATATTACAGCTTTTCATTTTAACCAATTGAAGTCATCTAACCAGATTCTAATTACCTTTTATCCAAAACTCTCTTCTCCTCACAGAGCAGGCAAAGCACACCGCAATGCGGATGTCAGAGCCCTCTGGTCACATAAAGGGTGTGCAATTGACACTGACACTAGAGGGTTGGAGACTTGTAAGCAATCCTCTCTCGTACATGGGGTGTTAAGCATTGCCAAGACCGAGTAGGCTCCACGTTAATGCGTTTACACCCCAGGAAAAGCTTACACTAATCGAGATAAAAGACACAAGGGTCAAGTTGGAATAGTGAGAATACCCATGTTGAAGTCATTGCAAGAGATCGAGGTGTTATCATGGTCGTATCAGAAGATGTACCTCCTATTGAAGAATTTAGCACATCCCAGCAAACTGAGAACATAAACGCCGTCGAAGACCTCATTATTCAAACAGTAGAAGATACGGAAGTATCAAAAGGGTCAGAATCCGAAAGAACGGAAAGTGCCCTTAATGTTAATACTGCTGCACCAGCAGAGGTATCAGCCTCAGAAGGCGGAGCGATACAGGATCTCATACGAGATCGTACATAATTCAAAGGCAAACAGAAACAGGATGTTTAATTGCCGAAAATTTGGCGTTCAGTTGAGAAGAATGAAAGAAAATATTTGGTAATTAATGATTTATTATTTAAGAGGATTTTAGAGAACCAATGTAAACGCAATGTTTTGGTCGTCCCAAAAGAGTACAGAAATCGAGTATTGAGCGTGGCTCATGATGAAATTTTCGGAGGTCACCAAGGTGTCAAGAAAACCATAGGCAAAATAACTCAACAATTTTATTGAACAAATATCTACCAAGACGTCACAAAGTATTGCTACTCTTGTGATATTTGTCAAAGGACGTGTTCTAAAGGAAGAGTATCGAAGGTCCCACTCTGTTCTATGCCAATAATTGAGGTTCCGTTTCAACGGGTAGTGATCGATTTAGTCGGGCCCATTATACCTCCATAGTCTGATGATGGACACCAATACGTTTTAACTCTTGTTGATACAGCCACCAGGTATCCTGAAGCAATACCCCTGAAAAGTATTTCGTCCCAAAAAGTAGCAGAGAGCCTCGTGAGTTTTTATGAGATTAGGAGTGCCAAAGGAGATTATAAGTGATAATGGGCGACAATTCACTTCTATACTCATGCAGGACGTGGCTTAAATGATGAATATCAGGCAAATACATTCAAGTATTTACCATCCGATGACGCAAGGTCTCACAGAGAAGTTCAATGACACCCTGAAGATGATGCTGAAGCGCATGTGCCATGAACAGGTACGAAAATGGCATAAATTTATAGAGCCACTCTTATTTGCGTACAGGGAGGCTCCACAAGAGTTTACTGGATTCTTCCCCTTCGAGTTACCTTACGGAAGAACAGTTCGAGGTCCCATGCAGATCTTACATGAGATATGGGCAGGCGATATTAATCCTGAGGAGGCTAAATCTACGTACAAATACGTATTTGATTTACAGGAGCGCCTGAATGAAACCTTGAAGCTGGCTCGAGAAAACCTTTCAAAGGCGCAAGGGAAACAGAAAATATTTTATGATCAAAGAACCAAGAACAGGAAGTTAAAAGCAGGAGATTTGGCTATAGTGTTGATTTCAACATCACACAATAAGATGTTGATGAGATGGGGTGGTCCATATGAGGTCTTGGAGCCATATGACCAAGACAATTACAAGATAAGAGTAGGGGAGAAGTTACGAAAACGTACCACATCAACCTGTTGAAAAAGTACTTGTCAAGAGAAGACAATGAGGCGGAGTATGAGGAGCAGAATCACGATCGACAAGTCGGAGCGTCTGCTATGCTTTTGGAGACCGAAGGTGAAGAAAACTTACAAGAACCGGTAACAAATACGTCGCCGAAGAAGAAAGAAGATTTAACTGATGTGAAGATTAGTAACGAGATCAATGTAGAGATGAAGAGAAACCTTACAAAAATTTTAGAAGCCCACAAAGAAATCTTCACAGATGTACCGGGTACTGCGCTGCATGACTTTTTCACGATCGATTTGATTGACGAAAATCCCATTCGCATGAAATCTTATACGTTGCCATTCACAACATGGACTGAACTAAAGAAGGAGATCGAGAAGATGCTTGAAATGGGCGTGATCGTAAAATCGTCGTTTCCATATTCAGCACCGGTAGTAGTGGTGCAGAAGAAGGATGGCACCAAGCGAGTGTGCTCGGACTACCGTGCCCTGAATAAAGTCACAATATTCGATCCGGAGCCGATGACCACCACGCAGTCGTTGTTCACCAAGTTTGCTTCGGATAGATTCTTTTCCAAATTGGACTATCAAAAGGATATTGGCAAGGGAGGATAAAGCCAGAGGATGCGTACAAGACTGGGTTTTTGACAAAAGATGGCCACTACCACTCTTAAGTAGCCATTTGGGATGGTCAATGCAGGAGCAACACTGGTCAGGGCGATGAGGAGGATATTGGACGGGATCAACGATGTTGATTTTTATATAGACGATATTATTGTGCATTCAAAGACCTGGCACGATCACATGGACATGATTTGGAACGTACTGTCAAAACTGCAGAGTGAAGGTTACACAATCAGACCTTCAAAGTGTGAGTTCGCTGCATCGAGTGTTGAGTTTCTTGGGCATCATATCGGCAACGGTATAAAGTGTTTATAAAATGAGAACGTCGAGAAAATTATGAAAGCTGAACCTCCAAAGAACAAAAAGCAAGTAAGATCCTTTCTCGGTTTAACAGCGTACTACAGAGAATTCGTAAAGAACTACGCTGAGGTAGCAGCGCCGCTGACTGATTTGACGAAGAAGGGAGAGCCGACGAAGGTGCGCTGGGAAGAAAAACACCAAAGGGCATTTGAAGAATTGAAGAAGGCGTTGATTTCAAAACCTATTTTAAGAATGCCTCGTCTTGATAGAGTGTTCACCCTTCAGGTGGATGCCTCTGACACGTCTCTAGGTTTTGTCCTTCTGCAGGAGGAAAATGAAATTCTACATCCCATTGCGTACGGCAGTAAAAAGCTCTCTCCCACTCAACAGCGCTATAGTATACTTGAGAAAGAAGCCTTAGCAATAGTGACGGGGGTAAAGAAATTGAACCCTACCTGAACGGAAAAGAATTTATTCTTCAGTCCGAACATAGACCCCTCACTGCTATGAATGAAAAAAAACATGACATCCCTAGGATCATGTGTTGGGCGCCCTATTTGCAAAGATTCAGATTTCTTTTACAACATATCAGCGGTAAAGAAAATATTATTGCTGATTACTTAAGTCGTTCGATAGGTGATGGAACACTGGAAGAGTTGAAAAGACCTATCGCAGAAGAAAAGGAGAATTCTCACAAATGTTCCAATGAGAATGTCGTTTAAGCAAAATTACTATGTAATTTGCTTGAATAATTGAGTCTTAGATGTAATGGCTAGAACATGCTCATTAGAACTCTTGTATCGAATTCATTCTCCCCATGTTGTTTTATCCTCCCTCTGAGCGTGGTCTGGTCAGAAAGCCCGTCCCGTCAGTATATATATATATATATATATATATATATATATATATATATATATATATATATATATATATATATATATATATATATATATATATATATATATATATATACAAAATCGTTTTAATTTTTATTTAGTAATTATAATGACAAAGATTTTATTGAGTTTTCTTTAAAGCTTCACTGTGAAGAAGGGCAATAAATCTTTGGTATTATTATTATTATTATTATTATTATTATTATTATTATTATTATTATTATTATTATTATTATTATTATTATTATTATTATTATTATTATTATTATTATTATTTAAACTGCGTCACAATTTTAGTATAAGTATATATATATATATATATATATATATATATATATATATATATATATATATATATAGTATATATATATATATATATATATATATATATATATATATATATATATATATATATAGGCTTAATTCAATTTTTCGTCTGAGTGAAAAATTATTCTAAGTCCAGTGCGGGTATTTTGAAGGGTATTATTGTTTGGGGGTATTTGGAGGGTAAAATAACAATTATAGGAAAAAAGAATAAACTTTAGTAAGTTCATATATATAGCAAAGATATATATATATATTTTATATATGTTAAGTATATTATATATATATATATATATATATATATATATATATATATATATATATATATATATATATATATATATATGTTGGTAGAGGGTAATTTTTCCTTTAAGAGGATATTTCGGCCACAAGAGTGGGTAATTTCTCATAACCTGTCTGGCAACACTGGTTTTATAGCAGAAATCTTAGTTTGAAATTTTACGCCATGGAGGCAGCATGTATTTTTAGTTGTTAATTTTGTGCAAACTTTGAAGATGAATTTGTATAATTTATTTAACATCTGTAATGATAATAGCAGTTTTCTTGCAATTTTAGACTATTGTAAATTTATTATAGAAGTGAAACGTTGCAAAAAATGTAATTACGAGTATCGCATAAGCAAAATAGTATTTTATTTTTAGGTTAAATTAGAGATACCAAGACCATGCCGAATAAAGGAATATCTTTTAGGTTATTTACCCAGTTATATGTCGGTAACAAAGTTCGAACCAAAAGATGTTTTTTTTCGTTTTTTTGCAAGCTATTGCAAGAAATTACATTAAACCGTGAGTATGAACTCTCTCTCTCTCTCTCTCTCTCTCTCTCTCTCTCTCTCTCTATATATATATATATATATATATATATATATATATATATATATATATATATATATATATATATATATATATATATATATATATATATATATATATATATATATATATATATATATATATATATAGATAGATAGATAGATAGATAGATAGATAGATAGATAGATATAGTAAATCTGTGTCTACATAGTTCGGCCCTTTCATAATACATTAGGTTAGGGCAAACTGTGGGCATTTCATAATCTATTAGATTAGGGCGAACTTGGGGGTTCCATAATCCATTAGGTTAGGTAGTACTTTGGGGCTTCCATGATCCATTAGGTTAGGGCGTACTTGTGGGCTTACATAATCCATTAGGTTAGGGCTACTTGGGGGCTTACATAATCCATTAGGTTAGGGCTACTTGGGGGCTATTAAGTATAGGTTAGGATAAAGTTTTGTTAGGTAGATATTTACTTCATATATATATATATATATATATATATATATATATATATATATATATATATATATATATATATTATTATTAGTTATTATATATTATATATATATATATAATGAATTATATCGAGATATATCCAATACTCGACATATCGATATAGTTCGATATATCGAATATCGAAGCTCAGACGAAAGATTGAATTTTACCATATATATATATATATATATATATATATATATATATATATATATATATATATATATATATATATATATATATATATATATATATATATATATATATATTATATATATATATTAAATTAATTATTTTAAATGCATTTGAGTGAAAGATTTTTATTATATACAATATTTGTTTTAAGAAATAAATGATTATGGGTGTGAAGCGCGGAAAGAAATATTTTGCTTGGACATTAGCGTAAGAATTAGAAGGTAATTGTGTTTTTTTTTCTTCTAATTCTCTTCACATGTTGCCACACCTCTTCCTTCTAATTAATAGTATAGTTCCTACCTGTAAAATAGAAGAAAAGATGTATGCATTTTGTATCCTTCTGTTTGTGCTTTGCAGTAATTGGATATATCTAGTATCGGAGTGACTGATTTGGACGTATTTAAGGTGAGTTTTGGATGGAGAGAGAACTTTTTCCCTTGGATATTACTGGAGTAAGCACGTGTTAAATGGTTTTATGTGGCAATCTGTTATTGTGATAGCTTCTGCAGTGTAAGATCAGTTATGCATTGTCGTCTGCTTGTCGTGTACAGTGTCTCGTTATTATAATAAATCGTTTTAATATTTCTTATTTAATATTTTGCAAAAAGGTGATAATGCGAAATTTTATTATTTGGTAAAAAGGTGTAATCTTGCGAAATCATTTTGCATTTGTTTTAATTTTCTAATATAGTGTAAGGTGTTAA
>JABUQX010136337.1:42500-44319 GCA_015478945.1 Trachelipus rathkii | reverse complement strand
CGGTATGCTTCGTTCGGTTATCGGAATGGAGTCGACCTTCGTTTCACACTATCGTGAAAAACGCTTTGCGTTTTCGTGCTTATTCATCTATGCGTTCATTCCTGTTTGTCATTATTCTCACCTAGCTTACGCCCCTAAGATTGTCCCATCTGAACATCTTGTACCTTAGATCTATACCTTTTATTACAGACCATAGTTTGCTACACAAACATTAACTGGTAACAACGTACCACCATGCAAAACCATAGCGCACTCAAGACTTAGTCCCTTCACATCCACCAATTTCACCAGTCACCTTTCTACCATTTACAAATTTTACTTAGTCTATTACCTTTTATTACAGGCCATAGTTTTGTACTATACATTAACACAGGTAACAACACCATCATGCAAAACAAATAGCACTCAAGACTTTGGTCCTTCATCCACCAGGATTTGGTACAGTGACCTTTCTCCACCATTCACAAAATTTCCTACTACATTCTGCATCATCCGTTCTCTTTTCATCTAACATGTATATCTAAGTATTTAAAAGCTTGTTCCAGGTTAAATGCTATCAGACTTACCACAGACTCTCACTGCAATAACAACCTTAGCATAACATTTACTTTCAAGCCCCTCCTTTTGCATACCCTGCCAAACCCCTCTACCAATCCTCTCAAACTCTTTTCAGATTCACCACACAAAACCAAATCATCCACATACAATAAGCAGGGCACTCTACTCTCTTCCATTCTCAATCATTCTAACATCTTATACTCTTACCACACTCCAATTCTTTGCTAACCCATCATATACAAATTAAATAACCAAAGAAGACGCAACACATTTATAGTACTCCGCTATTAATATTAGTATCACTGGGCTCCATTTATTCTTACACCTTACTATCCTCATATATACTTTTGATTCCATTCAGAAGCCTACCACCAATAACATATATCACTAACATCTGTCACAGAGCTTCCCTATTAATCCTGTCATACACCTGTTGCAAATCCATAAAGCTTAAATACAATTTATTCTTCCCCTCTCTCATCTTCTCAATCATTTGTTTCAATTTAAAAATTTGATCCATACATCCTCTACCACATCTAAATGCACCTTGTTCTTCACCAATCAGTCCTTTAGTCATTCGACGAACTCTTTCAATAAAAATACCATCATATATCTTCCATACAACTCTCAATAAACTAATTCCCTTATAGTTCCTACAGCTTCCCTTATCCCCCTTACCCTTATTTAAGGGTATTATTATTAATGCTCTCTTAGAATCTCTCGAAACAATACCCTCCATAAACGCTTTGCTACACAACTTCCAAATCCATTCAATCACCTTCTCGCCACAATTCTTGATCATTTCACCAGTAACTCCATCTATGCCTGTAGATTTACTATACTTCAACTTTCTCACCCTACCCATTGACTCATCCCCAAAATACTTATTTCTTCTTGCACCATCAAACCGACATACATTCACTATCACCTCTCCGTTACTGCCAATGTTATGCAGATTTTAGAAGTGTTCCCTCTACACTCTTCTCACATCCATTTCATCAGTTAGGAAAGCACCATCCCTTTTCATTATTCTATGCAGATTCCCCTTACTCTCATTCTTAACCTATCGTGCTCTCTTCCAGAAAAGCTTCCTATTTGCTGGTTAAGTCCCCATTCATCCTTCTACCAATCTGTTTATTCACCTCATTTTTCTTCTACGTGTGCAACTCTTAGTCTTCCTTTTTTCCTCCTATAATTCCAAACACTTTTCTTTTGAGACCTCATCATTTGCTTTTAGCGCATTCAACCACGCCTCTTTTTA
>JABUQX010136337.1:27500-35000 GCA_015478945.1 Trachelipus rathkii | reverse complement strand
TCTGCTTGTCGATATCTTGTTCTTATATCTTTTATATATCTTGAAGTTTTTTATGGTTTTTGTTGATATCTTATCTTTATCTTATTTCTATTTTTTATATATCTTATCCTTTTTATGATTTTTGTTGAGATCTTATTTTATCGTTTTCTTAATTTTCGATAGTTTTTCTTTTTCATAACTGCTTGTCTCTAACATCGTTTTCTAATTTTTAGTATATTATTTTTTTTTTTTTTTTGAAAAACTGCTTGTCAGAGTATTATCGTCGTTTTCTTTTATTTTCAGTATTTTTTATTATCGTATCTTGTCTTTTAAATCTTATCTTTTTATTTTATCTTATATTGTCTTTTAAATGAATATTGTATCTTTTTAGCTCATCCTATCTTTTCTTTTAAATTTATTACTTTTCAAATAAGTATCTTATCTTTTTATCTCATCCTATCTTTTCTTTTAAATATCTTTTTTTTATTTTATCTTATCTTGTCTTTTAAATAAATATCTTATCTTTTTAGTTCATCCTATCTTTTCATTTAAATATCTTGTCCTTTATTTAACCTTATCTGTCTTTTAAATAAATATCTTATCTTTTTAGCTCATCTTATCCTTTCTTTTAAATATCTTATCTTTTTATTTTATCTTATCTTGTCTTTCAAATAAATATCTTATCTTTTTAGCTCATAATATCTTTTCTATTAAATATCTTATCTTTTTTATAACTGCTTGTGGATATTTTTTTTTCCTTATCGTTTTGATAAATTTTCAATATCTTATCTTGCCAATATTTCTTATTTTTTCATAACTTTGTTTGCATCTTATTATATAGTTTCTTTATTTTAATTATCTCCTCTTTTATGCTTCTTATATTTTCATAACCGATTGTACATATCATATCTCATTGTTTTCCCAATTTTCAATATCCTTTTTAATATTTTATTTATTTTGCTTTTTATCACAACTGCTTGTCTATACCTTTTTTTTATCAGTTTCTTAGTATGCAATATTTCATTTTATCATTTAAATATCTTCTTTTATAGTTAGTTGTCGACAACTAATCATTTAAATATCTTTTTATCATAGCTACTTGTCGACAACTTATCATTTAAATATCCTATCTTTTTCATTGTTACTTGTCGACAACTTATCATTTAAATATCCTTTTTTCATAGTTGCTTGTCGACAACTTATCATTTAAATATCTTATCTTTTTCACATCTACTTGTCTACAACTTACCGTATCGATTTCCTAATTTTCAATATAATATATTTCATATCTCATATTTTTTTAAATAACTGCTTGATTATATCTTATTTTATAGTTTTCTTTATTTTCAAAATATCTTATATATATATATATATATATATATATATATATTTTTTTTTATTTATATATATTTATATATATATATATATATATATATATAATTTATATATATATATATATATATATATATATAATATATATATATATATATATATAACTCTTCTTTATCTTCAACTCATATATGTATATATATATATATAATAATAATAATAATATATATATATATATTTCTTTAATATTAATATATATAATATAATATATATATATTATCTTTTTTATTACTGACTTTCTTTATCTAATATTATTTCTCTAATTTTCAATATCTTATCTTTCTCATTACATGCTTGTGTAATTTTATTTTAGCTTTATTCTATTTTTCAATATCCTGTTTTATCTTTTGCATATCCTACATATTTCACGCCTTTATTCTATATCCAAAATCTTTTCAAAATCTTAATTTATCTTTAAATATCTTATCTTATCATAATTATTTATCTACATCTTATATTAAACTTTTCCTGATTTTCAATATTTTATCTTTTATTTTATATATTTTTTCATAGCTGGTTGTCTATCTTTTCTTTAGGTATGTCAATATAAATATTATCTTACATGTTTTTACATCAATATTACCTTTCACTTATCTTCTTATTATCTATCTTTATCTAATTATTAATATGCAATACTTATCGTTTACTAAATTATTAATGTTATATCTTTTCTTACCTATATCACATCTTTTCTTCACAAAAAGCTTCACATTATTTTCCAATTTTCAATATTTATCTTTTTTATATCCTATCTTTTCATGACTGCTTGATTACATCTTATTTAAATGTGGATATATATATATATATATATATATATATATATGGTTATTCCACCTGATCTTACCCCACAGCAAATTTTGAAGGGAAATTTAAACAAGAGAATATAAATATCCCGTTTACTTTTTTGGATTTATACCTATATAAAAAAACAACATTTAAATGTATTTTGAACTTCACCATAGTCAAATATATTTATATTATTATTATTATTATTATTATTATTATTACATTATTATTATTATTATTATTATTATTATTATTATTATTAATTATTATTATATATATATATATATATATATATATATATATATATATATATATATATATATATATATATATATATATATATATATAAATATATATATATATATATATATATATATATATATATATATATATATATATATATATCAACATATATATATATATATATATATACTGCTCATATATATATATATATATATATATATATATATATATATATATATATATCCATATCTCAAAACTAAAATAGCTACAGGAAGAATACATTGTTGGAATCCTTGTAAAATTTTATCGAGGATACTGTAAAAAAAAAAATCTCAAAAACTACAATAGCTACATGAAAAAGGAATATATTTTTGGAATTCTGGCATTTTCCAAGAAATAAGAGTTTTTTTGTGGGGGGGGCCTCGAGCGGGGGGGGGACATAGTATATATATATATATATATATATATATATATATATATATATATATATATATATATATATATATATATATATATATATATCAATATATATATAGGTGTGGTAAAGGTATTACACGGCAATGTAGGGGCTCGAGCCGACGAAGGAACTACAGGGGACGTTTTCCATACCGCAGAAGAAGGGCGGAACCCCCGCGACCTTTAAATACCAAGAGCGGGGTTCGGGGCCCTCCCAGAAGGGGAAATAGTCAACAGTAGTTCCCCGGAAATTGAGGCTTGGCTCTGCATCGGTGTGGTATACCCTTGGGGTATTCTTTAGTTAAAAAAAACAAAAACAAAATTTACTACAAAGTCTATTTATTTTAACGAGTAACGTATAAAAATTCTCTAAATAGGCTTTCTACTCATATTACTATAATTATTAACAATAATTTTTTTTACCAGGATTCTAAAAATGTATTCCTTTTTCCCTGTAGCTATTGTAGTTTTGAGATATGATTTTTTATTTTTTTTTTTTTTATTTTTTATTTTATTTTTTACATTTTCTGCATAAAACAATATATTTGACATATCTCACATAACTCATGTTTTATTATATTGCATTCTTGGAGAAAATTTAATAAAACAGATTCGTTTCATGTTATTTTAAAAATATCGTCAGGTTTCATCTACGATTTAAGCTACGCCACGGTATGGCTAGTCTACACAAGCCTAACTAACAACAGTCAATAAATTAATAATAAGTTTAAACCGCATATTTTTAAATTCGATGTGGAGTTTAAAAAAATTGCGAAAAGAAGTCTTTTTTTTATAAATTATAAAAATAATGTTTATAGAAGGAGATAAAATGTGTTTCCCTCAAATATTAAATTAGGATTGTTTCGATCTTTTTTTATAGAGGAAGATCTCTGAGATATATATATATATATATATATATATATATATATATATATATATATATATATATATATATATATATATATATATATATATATACTATATATATATATATATATATATATATATATATATATATATATATATATATATTAATATATATATATATATATATATATATATATATATATATATATATATATATATATATATATATATATATATATATATATATATATATATATATATTATATATATATATATATATATATATATATTACTATATACTACTATACTATATATATCTCTTATACCTCCTCCATCTTTTATAATATATATATATATTATCTTTTTTATTACTGACTTTCTTTATCTAATATTATTTCTCTAATTTTCAATATCTTATCTTTCTCATTACATGCTTGTGTAATTTTATTTTAGCTTTATTCTATTTTTCAATATCCTGTTTTATCTTTTGCATATCCTACATATTTCACGCCTTTATTCTATATCCAAAATCTTTTCAAAATCTTAATTTATCTTTAAATATCTTATCTTATCATAATTATTTATCTACATCTTATATTAAACTTTTCCTGATTTTCAATATTTTATCTTTTATTTTATATATTTTTTTTTTCATAGCTGGTTGTCTGTATCTTTTCTTAACGTATTCTTAACTTTAATATATTATCTTATATTTTATATAGAACAATATTACCTTTCACTTAGCTACTTATCAATATCTTATCTTTATCCTAATTATTAATATGCAATACTTATCGTTTACTAAATTATTAATGTTATATCTTTTCTTACCTATATCATTTTCTTCAAGCTTTCCACATTATTTTCCAATTTTCAATATTTTATCTTTTTTATATCCTATCTTTTTCATGACTGCTTGATTACATCTTATTTTATCATTTCCTTTATTTTCAATATTTTATCTTTTTTATTTTATATCTTATCTAATTTATAACAGGTTGATTACATCTAATTTTATAGTTCCCTTTATTTCCAATATATTATCTTTTTATATCTTATCTTTTTCAATTGCTTCTCTATATTTTACCTCACCGGCTTCTTAATTTTAAATATAATATTTTACAGTATACCACATTTCATACCTTTTTCATAACTGCTTGTCTTCATCTTATTTTACCTTGTCATTACAAGGTACCTTACAATATCTTGTCAATTTCATAAATGGTTCTATTTATCTTATCTTGTTTTTTTTTTCGTAATCTTATCTTATCTTATATTATCTTATTTTATCTTATCTTATCTTATCTTATCTTATCTTATCTTATCTTATCTTATCTTATCTTATCTTATCTTATCTTATCTTATTATTTTAGATTCTTATCTTATCTTATCTTATCTTATCTTATCTTATCTTATCTTATCTTATCTTATCTTATCTTATCTTATCTTATCTTATCTTTGTTCAAATTTTTTACATCTAATATTATCTTATATAACCTTTTATTTATATAAGCCCTTTCCTAATTTTATATATCATCTTATATTTTCTTTTCTTCATCTTTTAATTTTTCTATTTTCTGATCTTATCTTTTTATAATTTTCAATATCTTATAATACCTTATCTTTATATTATCCTTTGCTTCATTTTCCAAATTTTACCTTATTTTTATTTAGTATTTTCTATATTTTACCTTTCTTATATTTTTTATCTCTTATTTTTTTCCCTACTATTATCTACTATATATTATCTACTATTATCTACTATTATCTACTACCTATTATCTACTATTATCTACTATCTTTCCTTATCTTGTATTTTTCCTCATATTTTCTATTAATTGAGTTTAAGAAATTGGAAATAAAAGTTGTTTATATTCATTTCTTGCTAGTTATTTTGATAAGTCTCAGCTACTCTATTCTTACAGATTACTAGTTAGTGTATTCTGCTGTCAGGTATATGTTGGAGTTAGATGAGATAATAATAATAATATTGTAATATTAATAATAACTATTATAATAATAATATAATAATATAAATAGCAATAAAATAATAACAACAATAATAAATAATAATAATCATTAATATAATGTAATATAATATTTCTAATGGTGATAATGATTATTATTAAAATTATAATAATTTATTAAATAATGCTTTCATATGTAACAATATTTAATAACACCATGATATTAATAAACTCAATGTAATAATAATAACATTAACATTATGATAATAACAATAATAACAATGATGATAATAATAAGCAATAATAATAATAATGTAATGAATGCTACAGACATTATCAATAACATAAATAATGTAATAATAATAATGTAATAATGTAATAATAATAATAATAATAATAATAAATATTTTCTAATATTATGTTAATAGTTTCGATATGGAAATTCGTGAAGAACTTCATCCATTATATATTAAAAATTTTATATACAAGGCTTTGAAAGGAAAAATTAATATTAACATTAATGTTTAAATATTAAGTGGTTGGTTATTTACGAAGGATTGTTCAGGATCTTAGCAACACAATTACCTTTATAATAACATCTTATTTAATAATGCATCATACATATTATTAGCTGTTAATAAGATATAAATCATAGTGTAATATCAGTTATGTAGCAGCAGCGTAGTATTAAGTTACAGCAGAGGCTGATCTGTTAAGATGTGGGTAAAAGTTGTGAAAATGACATCAATGTAATGAAAACTTGTACTAATAGTGCACCATGGATCTTGTGTCAAATATGTGAAAGTTGATCTTTGTCAATGGATTCTCTCTGTGACTTCTAATGTTCTAAAATACTGAACCAAACATAGATGTAACAAGTATGATGACGCATTCGTGACATCGTAGGCTCTCTCAATACTTATTGGACATCAGGTGAAAATTTATATTGAATAATAGATGGGCTTTGAAACACTCTTTGTATCAGTTCTGTTTCTGGTACTAACAAAATTGTTCATGGATGTTTGCATATGAACAATATAAACATATTAACACAGTGAAAAAGAATGTTGTATCGTGTGACATAAAAACACACTACTGATCAAGAAAACTGTTTCTGGGAGGTTGCTGTATAACAATGGCATTATTAGTATTAATAATAATATAATAATATTGACATAATGATGACAATAATAATAATAATAAATAATAATATATATCGATAAATAATAATGAAGAAGAAGAAGAAAAGAAAAAAACTGTATTAAATTCAATACTACTACTACTACTACTACTACTACTACTACTACTACTACTACTACTACTACTAGTACTACTACTACTACTACTACTAATAATAATAATAATAATAATAATAATAATAATAATAATAATAATAATAATAATAATAATAATAATAATAAATAAAAATAAATAATAATAATAATAATAATAATAATAATAATAATAATAATAATAATAATAATATTAATAATAATAATAATAATAATAATAATAATAATAATAATAATAATAATAATAATAATAATAATAATAATAATAATAATAATAATAATAATAATAATAATAATAATAATAATAATAATAATAATAATAATAATAATAATAATAATAATAATAATAATAATAATAATAATAATAATAATAATAATAATAATAATAATAATAATAATAGATATTCGTGATCATATAAAGAGGAAAATGAGAATTATGTTACGAAATATGATAATGTAAGTGTTGTATAATAATAAAAGAGAAAATATAAAGCAAATAAAATATTTTATGTTGCCCAAAA
>JABUQX010136337.1:0-12500 GCA_015478945.1 Trachelipus rathkii | reverse complement strand
TATAATATAATATAATAATATATAATATAGATAATATATATATATAATAATATAATAATAATAATAATAATAATAATATAATAATATAATAATATTAATAATAATATAATATATATATATATATAATATAATATATAATAATAATAATAATAATAATAATAATATGTAATATATAATATGTAATAATAATATATGTATAATGTAATATAATAATAATAATAATATATGTAATATATATAATAATAATAATATGTATGTATATAATAATAATAATAATATGTATATAATAATAATAATATGTAATAATATATAATAATAATAATAATAAATATATTATATATATATATATATATATATAACCAATAGAAAAATCTTTTAAATAGTGGAAGAGCGAGAAAGAACTATTAGATTGGAAAAGTTGCATGCGCACATTTCGAATCCAGACACCGATTGCCATGGCAACAGGAAGGAGGGAGAGTCAAAGTTTGTTTCAAAAAGAGAGTGAGAGAGAGAGAGTGAGAGTGAGAGGAAAAAAAGAGAGGCGAAACAGAAGAGCTAAAGAACTCTCAGTTCATTTTGAGAAGTGGCTGAGAGTGCGTCACGCTCTTCTTATACAAAATGAGATTTTTAAGTCCGCCGCACTGCTAAGGTAATGTTCATTAATAGTTTATTTCATTACATAAAGAGTGTTCAAGTGAATGGTTCATGTTAGTAACTTGAAACAAGGGGAAATTTCGTTTTAAGAGAGATGATACAACCGCACCTGTAGCTCTAATACCTACGTACCATAACTATGCAACCAAGATCAATATATTCACATTCCAATAACAATAACAACAATCCTTTCCTACACTAGTACATTTCTTTGCTTATTTTGGTTGCGATATTAATTCTATATCAAAGCTATATAAATATAATCACATAACAAAGTATTATTAGTCTTTTTCTATGTGGATAAGTGTTTTTAAAAGAAATTGGTCAACTGCTCTTTTTTTTCAGGAACGAAAACGGGCGGCAGCCCATCAAAATAAAGAGATTCTAGTGCTTTTTTGTTATATATATATATATATATATATATGATCCTAACCAGGCCAATTAAGGTTGTGTGACAGTGTACTATCATTCAAATAAGATATATAAGGGATCTCAGTTACGTTTTTACGACTCCGTTCAGTTTAAATTTTTTTTTTTTTTTTTTTAACTTAAAAGCGAATACCATAAGGTGTAAACCGTAAAGCATTCGGACGGATGCGGGGTCTCCTCGGCCTTCCGGCTGTGAACGACAGTGTTATGACTATTTCCCCCTCCGGGAGGTCTCCGGAAAACACCTGCTCTTTGGTATTTGGGTGGTTTTCGCGGGGGTTCCTCCGCCCCTTCTCTCCCCCTAGGTATGGAAAACGTCCCGCCCTCTGTCCCCCGCTCGCGCTCATTAGCCTATAAATTTTTCTTATTTTTATTTTTTATTTTTTTATTATTATTTAATGGAATTTAATTTTGCTGTAATAAGCTTTACACGTGATTCCAATATTTAATTCGTTTTTCTGTAAGTTTCGCTACTTTTCGAGATATTCCATTTTTATGAAAATAAATATTTATTTTTTGTGTATGTCTTTCTCTTTTTTTTTTTACATTTTTATAATTAAGCTTTACTAATTATAAATATGCAATTGGTTTTTTTTGTAAGTTTCGTACTTTTCGCGATAAATTCATTTTTCTTAAAATTTTTATTGTTTTCATATTTCGCAACAATATTCTTCAACAATAATATATATTAACTATAGTTTCAAACTTTTATATATATTTCATGTCCATCACCACTGTTGTGAATACATTTCCATGTTAGTATCAATATACTAGTGCAATTATGTCCTTAAAATATAAAACCAAAAAAAAAACATTCAACATGGACGAGTCTTAAAACATAACAGGGCCTTTTTTTGTGTGTTTTATTTTACAGAAAAAAAAGTTAAAACTAAAATTTTCTCAAAATAATTAGTCCTTTACTTTAACTTCGTTGTTGATTGTTCACATAAAAACGTAATTTCTATTAACTATTCTATGGTTTCAATAAACTAACATAATTAGAAAAAAAGATTCACATCTTTAAACCGCTATGAGCGTTGGTGTCCATTGTGTTCGATTAGTAGTTATTAAAATAAAATCGGCTTTAGCTCAACTGGATGCTCTCCACTAATCAACAAAATGCCTATATATATATATAATTATATATACTTACAATATAACACTATATTATATAATATAGTATATTATATACTATATAATTTTAATCCTAGCATAATATTACTATATATATATACTATTACTATATTTATTTATAATTATAGTGTTTTTAACGCTCTGTGTGTGTGTGTTGTTTGTGTGTTGTGTGTGTTTTTTTGTTTGTTAGCTATGTGTGTGTGTTGCTGTGTAGGTGTTTGTGTGTAGTTGTGTGTGTGTGTTGTTGTAGGTGTGTTAGTGGCTTTGTATATTTTAAATAATTAAAAGGTGTTGAAATAATTTCTTCCGTATAAATAATTTAAATATGTAACTTTAATTAATAGATCTTTTTAGCGAAAAATTTCTTATTAAATTTAATATTTTAATAACGCTGGACTGCGATGTAAGAAATAAATGTAAATTGAAGTTGGTGAAGGAAATAAGTTAGCAAACATATAGAAACGGGTTTTGTTTCAGTTGTCGTGACACGTTTTCTACTGCGATTCGGATGAGGGAAAATTAAAATAACCTATATAATTTGTATATGTGTGGGTACAAGAAATATTCGCAGCACACATCTCTGAATTGTGAAAATATTTGTTTCTTCACGAATTCCATAGTTCATAGCTTTGGTTTCTAAGTTCTCTGCTTGTGAAATTTTTTAATATTTAAGATACTATAACCACAGTAAAACCGCATTATCAACCTGGAACCTATATCGCTGTAATGCAACTTGATAGCTTTCATTTACGATTTTGTACCTATTAGCAAATAACTAGTACTGCCAATTCACCTTTTCTCATTTAACTTTTTTATTATTTTCTTAAAGTTAATTTTAATAATTAATAGTATGCAGAAAACAACCAACTGTTTTAGTTATATTAATTTTAGGTATTTTGTCCAAGATTTTCTGTCAATTTTTTTTTTTTAATTTTAAATTCGTTGTTGTCTCTCAAATTTTTTAAAGCGTTCGGTGCATATCACTATCAGAGAAAATAACTAGTCCCGCCGCTGGAAAAAAAGTTGCGACTGCACATTTCATATTTTTCTAAAAAGTATTATATTATTCTATAGTTTAATTTTACTCTGTAAAACTCACATAATATGCAGGAAAACGATGCTACAGTTTTTTATCGTATTTTTATTTACT
This sequence comes from Trachelipus rathkii, assembly GCA_015478945.1. NCBI lineage: Eukaryota > Metazoa > Arthropoda > Malacostraca > Isopoda > Trachelipodidae > Trachelipus > Trachelipus rathkii. Next base: position 9,133 of record JABUQX010136337.1, on the reverse strand, counting down.
TATAGCCTATTAATTTATGGTATATTTATCTCTTTATTTATTTACGGTCAAATTCTTTTTATTTTATATTAAACTAAGGTGCCCTTTAAAAACTTTCATGTGAATATGTTTGCGCATCTCTCACACAGAATCAAGATAAATCCCCGCGCCACATTTTAATGTACTGCCATATTTTAAGACTGTCTGTGATGGCTAATACTCTAATTATTTTTAATTAGTTTAAATACCTTTAGTAATATTTTAGTGTTTTATTGGCAAAAGAAAACGAGGGATAACTTGCTTTTTGTATTATATGATATTTTAAATTGATTCCTATTTATTTTGTTAAATATTTATAGACAAGAAGTCTTAGAACTTCTTTTAAAATCTGTTTTATTTAGATTTAAATTTCGTGTTATGCTTTCATAACTTATTTTAGAGTATTGTGAGTCATCATCAATCTAGTTTATTATGAGTGTAAAATAAAGCACACCACGTCACAACCAATAGGCAAGACAATGCTGACTGGTACATTTACATAGTGCTATGACGAACATGCTTGAAAGTGCACTTAATTTGCTGATTCCTATGGTATATACATGCTATCTTTATTTGGATTCTCGGATCGGCTCTAAAAAGCAATACATGGTATTAATAGAGTCAATATTCCGATCGCTCCACTATGATTTTTACTATATTAGCGCTTTGTTCTATCAATATAATAAAGTGACACAAACTTATGGTCAGTTTATCAGACTCAAGCTACAAGAAATGAAATTTTTTGGATATCTTTTTAGGTTTGCTAGTAGAATCCTCTTATGATATATTATGTACTTAATTATTATTGTAGAATTTAACGTTAGTCTGATAAAAAACTTTAATTTGTTGCTCACATTCTATATTATTTATATTTTAAACATTATTTTTGATCTCGTATCATTTGTAAATTCAGTTCTTAAACTCGTCTTACTTGATGATGGAATGTTGACCATGCGAAATATTTTAGTGATAAAAGATATTCCTCAGAAAGCTCGTTGATCTGTTCTTATGCTTAATTCGTATCATTAGATCACTTAAAAACGATACTTGTGAATCGCTTTAAAACCATACGAATATGGAATGAGAGTTCCGTTTCTCAATATAATAACTAATATAATAATAATAAACTAATACGAATAAAATAATGAATAAATATAATAATATAATAATATATACAATAATATAATTAATTAATTATAATATAATCAGGGCATACTTTCTTTTTGAATAAACGAACTTATATAATAACACATTTTATATATATATTAAAAAACATAATATAAAATAATAATAAATAAATGTAATTTCGGATAAATAAATGAAGATCTTAATAATTATACATAGCAACATACCTTATTTTTTCTAATGTTTAATTATATTATTCTGTAAATTTTTTGATGATAATTAATCTCACAAATTTTTATTATTTACATAAAAATTTTTTAATTTAATTTAATATAGTCATATATTAAATGATAATACTAGAAATAAGCATGGAATTAATAATAATAATTTAAAAAAATTCTATACTCGATATTAAATAATAACATAACTATTAATTATTATATTAAAACTGAATAATTACAATTAATAAAGAATTAGATAATAATTTAAATAATTAATATATATATTATTATTTAATTAAATACCATAATTAATAATAATAATAATAAGATAATAAATGAATAGTCTAATAATGTATTGAATTTGATTGCTATATATTACTTTATTATTATTATTATTATTAAATTATATTATATAAATTACATATTATATATTAATTTACAATTTTACTTTGTATAATAATTTATTATTAATTTTCATTTTATTATTACATTTATTTAGATTATTATATAATTATAATGTTCATATCTATATAAATAATAATATAATAATAAATAATATTATAAAATACTATAATTAATATTAATATAATAATAATTATAGAATAATCTTTCATAATACAATTTGTTTTAATAAACAATAATCTCAAATTAAATATTACCTTTAACCAAACACTCAAATAAACAAGTGGTATAAATATCTCATCATAATATAGTAACTAATATATTATGTCGCTGACATGATAGTAAAATTTCCAAACAGACATGTTTTAGTTCAGTTATTTCACTAAACCATCTCATCATTGAATACGCATTTATTATTATTATCTATAAATATATAGATAGCATCATACGTTTAAGCGATAATGTCTATAATTTATAATTTTATATTAATTATTATTATATTACTATTTATTTTATTATTTATATTTATATTATTATTATTTATTATATCTATTATATATTTTAATTATACTTCTATATTATCATTATATATTATAATTATTAATTATAATCAGTATAATTATTATTATTACCGCATAAGTGTATATTTTGATTATACTTTATTTTATTATTATTATTATCTATTATATTATTATTCTATTATTATTAATATTATTATTATCATATGATTTTTATTATTATTCATTATTACTTATATATTATAATTAATAAAACAGTTAATAATAATAATAATATATAATATATAATTGAGCAGTACTTCTAAGAACCCAAGAAGAATATTAATAATATAAACACAAATATATAATACATTAATTAATAATACATAACTATATATATATCTAATAACTATAATATTTTCACTCATATATGGAAATAGCTGAAACGATTATAATATTTTCTTTAAATATATTTATGAATTTTTGTCGAAACTAACTGAGAAAATATATGCTACGAATTATATTCAACATATTCTAATAATATTAATTTTAATAGCAAATAATCAATAATACTTACATAAATAATAATAATAATGAATAATATAATAAGACATCAATAATAATAAAATAACTAAAATAACTAAACATAATAATTCTATAATTAATAATAAATAATAATACACATAATTAATAATAATAATCATACAACTTATAAATAATAACAATACATAATAATAACATAATAATAATAATAACTATTAATAATAATGAATGAATAATAATATTGAATAATAAAATAATGAATATAAGTTTGAATAATGTTGAGTTCTCCAACTTCATAAATATATATTATTAACAAGTAAATGACTACCTGTATATTAAAACAAAAGCGCTGAACTGTAGAATTCTAGCAATATAATAATAAAATAATAACAATATAATTAATCCATAATAATTAATAGTACTAATAATAAAATAATAATAATAATCAATAATAAATAATAATAATATAATAATAAATAATTAATAATAATAAATTAATAATCTAATAATAAAAATATTAATAATAATAATAATAATAATCAAAAATAATAATAACAAATAATTAAAAATCTAATTAATATAATAATAATAAAAAATCATAATCCATAATATATACATAATATAATAATAATCAATAATACAATACCATCAAAAAAAAGTATTTAATAATATAATGAATATTAATACATAATACCAATTTGCCAATAAAATACAACAAAACCTGTTTCTAGAGACACGTTAGTCAGTTTTGTTATTCTTTAGCAACGAATGTTAAGTGTAGCTAATTATTACCATCGAACAGGCTCGAAATCATAGGTAGCTATATCCCTTACCATATTCTGACTCCGCTATAATTACACGCCGTACCTTAAATGGTAGCCAGTTTGATCGCGGGCCCAAAATCGAATGGCTAGTATTTCTTTATAAAAGCATCAAACTCGATGAGTATGCCTATTTATTAATATTCATGGTAGATTATGTTTCTTATTGTTACTCTCATCAAGACTTAATATAGTTTTCGGTTTTAATCTCTAAGTTGCATATGAGTTTTAAAGTATTAGTCTGCTTAATAAGCCTGACGCATCTGTTTGGCTCTTCGTAGTCGACCCAGAATGGAGCGCTTATGTAATTATTACTTTTCCTTAAACTTTAGACGCATTGCACTCTGCATCTGCTTGATTTCTAAAAATGTCTTCCAATATGCAGGAAGACATCCCAGGCCTTGTAATGGATATCCCTATCTGTTAATTATTATCTTTACGATGGGAGTATAGTTTGGAGCTAATAGAGTAAAATGAAAATACTAAAATAATGATTCATAATTAAAACAGAGCGATCACATTAATAAATAATAATAAATAAGATAATAGTAATAATATAATCATAATATAGTGAATAATAATAATTAATTAATAATTCATAATGAAGCTAATAAATAATAAATTAATTAAACATAAGATACTATAATAAACCTAAAATAGACTTGCCTGGCTGCATACCGCAGAATATTCTGATTACTTCTATAAACTTACAAACCATTGAATAAATACGAAATGAAAACCGACAATGATGCTCACAAACAAACCATAATTTAATTTGTTATTAAATGTTTGTCCCTCATTCATAGTATTCCGAATACTCAGGAATTAACCATCTGCAACCTCAGAAAGAAACACTCTCCTCTCATAAAGACTACGACAAGCCTCTCCTATTCCTATTCCAACAATTGACAGATATACAATGTGAACGGTAGATGCTCGGCTCGAGCGTCCACTGATCAGGAGAATTTTCTTGTACGATGATACTCGATTTCTTGACTTTAAAATGCTGGATTGCTGTTGGTACGGCCAATAAAACAGAGTACTTGTAGAGTGTCTTTCGCCTTATTTGAGTCCTTCCATGGTATATTTTCATTCTGTAGTTCAAGCATTCTTTTGTATTTAATCCTTCTCCACTATTTCGTACTTTTCTTAAAAGTTGTTCATTAATGTCTTACTGCAGTTAATCGATATAATACCAAATTGAATACTCAAGATTAACTATCAAATGATTACATTTGATACAGAAAAAAATCAATGAAAAGCCAGTTTATTCTCATCATTTGGCTCGTTTTGCTTATGGCTGTTTCTTTTTATTTATTAACTGGACCATTTAGTAAATTTATCGGCACTTGTCAACTCTGAAGATAGATGGGACAGCCGTGGTAAAGAACTGTAAATATGAAGGTCCAAAGTGCTAATTCTATTTCACTTCTAATTCCAAGTTTTCTAACTTTAGTGAAATGTAGGTTGCCAAATCCATTTACACACTGATTATTGTTCAAGTTCGGCTGTACATAGAAATAACCAATAAGTGTGTTATCTTATACGGTGAATTTAGTTGTTATAACTGGTTGTGATATTCTGGAATTAAGTTGAGTGGAACAAAGTATATTTTGATTTTATTTTTTAGATTATTTGAGATTGGCAATTGCCCACCTTACGGAAGGAACGCCCCTTAATCAAGGAGCGGTTATATCAATAAAACGGTTCCCAAGTCAAGACCCGAAGCGTCTTCAAATTGACACTATAGGGAGACTATTTGCTCGATTCTACCCATTCTGCCCGATCCAGTGCGAACCGTACCCTCATTTTTGTCTATTACGACATAGTGTATCTACCACGCTGAGCATCCGTGATTATTTGGCTATAAAAAATAAATTATATAAACACCACACACAATATATATATATATAAATATACTATCTACCTCCTATACTACTATATTTATACCATATAGATAATTCCTTAATACTTACTATATATCTTATATATATATACATTATCACCTAACTAATATATTATATCCTATATCGCTTATATTATTATATACTATACACTTAATTGTATAATAACTCACTAAATCATATACTAACACCACACCACACACAGCACATATACGTACCTATACTATATGATACCTATTATAACTAGATATATGTCATCATAATATATATATATATTATATATCTATATACTAACTTTATATATATATATTACTATTTATTATTATTATATACTACTCATTAATATGTATACTTTATTGTATATATACCTTACTATATACTGCCTTACAGCTACGATATTATCTTCATTAATACATCGATTGTATTATTATTACTTAATATATATATATAATATGTAGTCATTTATACTTGATAATATTCCTTTATTTAATAATTATTTATTATATTAGGTTATTACTACTTTATATTATATTATACTACTATATATGATAATGTCTACCTCTCGTCGTCGCAGTGCGCAATATCCCTATCCATCTAGAAGTAGTTTCCCGAGTTCTTTCTTCTTTGGCCTTCATCGTGTCTGGTTTGCGTCAAAACGTTGACGCTCATATAGCTAGGGTTCAGGTTCGATCTCCAGCCAGTTGGCTGATAATGCTTTGGGCTGTCATTTTATCAATTAATATAATCTCATAGTATATATATAACTATATTTATTATATAGTAATTTCATAAAATCTTTATATTAACAATTCTATTACTAAATATATATACTCTGTTATATATATATATTTTATAGTTTTATATATAATAATTTGATATATAATTATATATTATTGTTATTATAACTATTATATATTATATTAATATATATATATAATACTAGTATATATATATACTTATGATATAATATATATATACATACATAATATTCTATATATACTATATAATTATATTCTATTACTATACCTATTATATATATATATAGATCATCATCATCAACATTCATCCACTAAAAAGCCCACTCCCATTTCCCTAGATCTTGGGCTGGGTAATCGGGTATGTTCATTCATCATATATACTCGAAACAGACAAAGTAGTAGGAAAATATGACGGCACTCGATAAGAAGCCCAGCCTTTATCGACCCATTTTATATCCTAAGTGGTGAACACTACTAATTTGTTATCTTCCGTCCCATAGTAAGGCCGGTGATTCATTCCCTAACGTTCCGAGTATGGTGTACACAACCTTACCCTACACAAATTTCCAGCCAATTCCTCCTATTATGTCATCTTTCTTCTTGTGCTGCCAAACTCACATATTCTTCTAATTCAGACATTCCTTATGCTGACTCATTCCACTTTCTCTTCGGTCTCCCATCTGGTCCCGAGTTCTAGCACACTCGTCCACGTCTACTATGTATATCCAGGTGCTTAACCACTCCCGACTGATCATCCATCATTTCCACATGACCAAACCATCTCAATTACTTTCATTCTTATTCTCTCATTTTACTAATTTCTGTCACACCTCACACCAATCACTAATTTTCATACCTAATTTTATCACGTTCTCACATCTCACACACGCCCCTGAGATGTCTTTCATCTGCAACACATCTCGTACTTTAGCATCTATGTTCCTTCTTATTCAGTATTTCTAGACTACGTATACCATTAACGACTAGTAACAACATACCTTCATGTAAAGCCTTGTGCATACAAGACCTAGTTTCCGATTACATCCCACAATGGGTCTTAAATTCTACTAGAAACTTCTACCATTCACAACTTTTACTACTACACTCGCATCATCCGTCTCTTTTCATTCCAACGTATATCCCAACATTATTTAATATACAGACTCAGATACTCACTATTTCCAAGCATACACTTCACAACCGTGGGGACTATCATTCCATCCAACAACCATTAACTACTACCTCTTTATCTCATGTTACTTTTTCAACCCCTCGCTTCCATTACACCGCAAAATCAATTTTAAAACTCCTCTCCAAACTCTCTCCAAGATCTTCCGCCCTCAACAATAAACTCAATAGCATTTCCGCATTCAACTAGGGTAGGTGAACCCCATCTGATCTACCATTTTCCATTCAACTATCGACATTCCTCCCACCCCACCTCATAGTTCGTTTATCTAACTCCCCATTATCATATATTTAGAAATACAAAAAACAAAAATAATAAGGAAACCAGCATCAACTTATTTCTATCTCTACTACTCCGCTGCTTAACTTATAATCAATTCCCTTTCAACTCACCATTTTATTCTACTTACATCATGCTTCATATCGTTCAACCCTCCTTTTTATAGTTCCAATCACGAAGTCACGTACACTCATACAACTGTAAATCCACTTACACCTGCCATAGAGCATTTCCGTCAATAATCCCTATTCATATCAGAGTTAAAACTCAATCAAAATATAACCTAAATAAAATTATTCTTCGTCTTCATTTTTTGTTATCTCAATGTTAACGATGATCAAGCTACTACCTCTATCTCACTTCTTAGCAACCTTGATTCCTCAATAATCAGTATTTCACTTAGTCAGCTCGACTTACCTTCTTATCCTATAACTCAAACATACGCCATGGACTAAGTATCTGTCCCCTTGCAACACTTAATATTACACTAATTTTCCCCTATATTAATTACCTGAACATAACCTACTATCCCGTACCTAACCCCTGATATTTAAGGATACTATTCACTGCTCCTCTCCAATTATATATCCCTTCGGAGTACATCCGCCATTTAATATTTAAATCTCTAATTATTTTAAATAAAGTGTTACTAAATTTATGGTTTTTATTTATAAGTGTATTTATAAATTATATTATCTTTTAAAGTTTGTTTAACTTTAAAACTTTTATTTTAAAATCTTCACTCTAACTTATCATATTTATTTTTAAAATTTAATAAAAAATTATCTAACACCTTTTTTTACCTATTATTTTTTTAAAATTTTCTTTAAAAATATTACTTTAGTGACCCAAGCTAGTAAAGCAGCTTAAGCAGCATATCACAGATACCATTCATCCCCCTATCCCCTCGAACCTATGGCCCTGCTCTTTGCCTTACTGCTTCACTTCATATTTTGCCATGTATTATCCATGTATCTCCTATAGCACGAGCCATCATTACAAAATTTTATAAAATTAGTTAATAACACAAAGTTTTAAAACATAAAATTTTTACATGTCTCGTCTAAATAAATTAACATTTTTCAATCTAACACTTTATACAAATAAATTAAAAGATAATATTTTGATAAATAAATAAAATAAAACTATATAACAGTTTAAAATAATATTTTACAAATATTAAAATAACAGCTAAACAAATATATCATAAATGAGTTATTTGGACAGTATAAAGAACAAGCTCGAAATGTCAGTCAAAGAGATACAGCATTATTTATTTAATTAAATATGCTTTATGCATATTAACCTCCGGAATTATATAAGCATTATATTACAAATTTATACTGTAAATTGTTATATCATTATGTTTATATTAT
>JABUQX010136336.1:0-30206 GCA_015478945.1 Trachelipus rathkii | reverse complement strand
TGAATTACACTAATCTCAATATCCACACATCGCTGAAAACAATGCCAAAACATTAAACAGAATAATCCATTATAACTTATAAAATCACACTTTCTCTCGTGCTCCTAGCATAAGAAAGTCCGCTCATCTGGATTCGAAACCACGTCCACTGTGACTAGAATTTCTAAATGAGTGAAGTTGAAGAAGGTCTTGCTATCAAACTTAGAAAATCTTTGTACCCTATTTAACTTGGTTAGGAAATTCATGTAACACAATTTCTCCTGACCAAAGACACTACTGTGGTAGGTAATGAACCCGAAAATTTTGTGGGATAGACAAAAAATGAAGAAATAAACTATTATATATATAAATATAATAATAGTATATATATATATAGTATTATTTTATAATTAATATATATATACCGTATAAATATATATATATGATGTGTGTGTGAGCTGTGTGTGCTGTCCCAATTAAATAATTAAAAACTTATGTCCGAAACAAATGCTATCGTGCGGATGTAGTGTACGGGATAAACTACGTACTGTTAGGAGATGCTCGAATCGACCCTGTTACATGTCGGTAGTAAGGCGTTCGCTTCATCACCGATAGATGGTGTTTGTTATTAGGTCGCGTTAAATACCCTGTCGGAGGGTTTGATGCAATAAAAGTGAATAACAATCATAATTAATTCAAATTTTTTTCATTATCTCCTTCATTTTCTATATGCATTAGGCCAATATTGCTTTATTAGTTGAATGTATAGCTCCTTGCTAATGTTAGATTGCCCTGAAAGGGTGAACTATAAATAGGTCTCTACTACTGTTTCCTCTCGATAATTTGTTGAACTTATTGTATCCCCAAGTTGTAAATGTAAGCTATATGTGTCCCAGACCAAGGGACACTGGTAATCACTTTTGCTAAGCTAACAAAATCGGAGTTGAGTAAAAATAAAGATATATAGATATATATAATAAAAAGTTATACTTCAAAAAAAATAATAACTAGCAATTACCCTAATAAGATTATGAATCATAATATCAAGTTATCGTTCGAGCCATTAACAAAAGACAGTAATAAAATATAACTTATAAAACCAAAAAAACATACTGAATTAATGACATAAGGAGTTTATTTTAGTTTGATGAAATATCATCGGGGAAATTATTTTTTGTTTTACATACTTGTTCATAAACTAATTTACTTAATGAAACTTTTATTATAAAGTTTAACAACAATTTATGAATAAATAACGATAAAATTAATTCTATAATATATATTTAATATAAATATCTAATTAAAATGAAAATATATAATAAATTAATAATAATAATATATAGATAATAATATATAAAAATAATATTATTCATTTCAAACTTTGTTTTTTTTATATATTAATACCTATAATATATACAAAATTCAAAGGAATGACATCAAAAATAAAGATTAGTTTAGATAATGTAGAAAACGTTAAGGAAATTAGTTGAGTATTTAAAAATTTAATTATGCGTAATTACATATAGTGTTAAAGAATGATGTATGTACCCTTGTTAAAAAATAGGATATTTGGAATGCGTAATTATATAATATTTCCCCAGTCCATTGCCCGATAATATTTTATTATCTATGATAGATAGATAATATAATTAATATTTGGTTGAATTTATTGTTATGTATATATATGTTAGTAACAATCAATGAAAGTATGATCTGTGATCAAAGGAATGAATCGTCCTCATTAATTTTAAATAGAAATCGTCATATAGAATTTTTATATATATAATTATGTTTATTACATAATTACTTACTATATAATCATTAAATATATAATTAGACAATAAATTACAATCAACCTCAAAATTAATCTGAGAATTAAGTAAGAATAAGTAATATTTATTAATAATATTCACAAATAAGAAAGATCAAGCACAAAATAATACAAAGAATATTAATTTAGTAAGGAAAACACAGGAGACCTTTGCGGTATAATATAATAATAATTAATAATGGTCATAATAAATAATAATATATCAATTAAACTTTAATAAGAGAATATATATATAGAATATCTCACATAAATAATATACGAATAATATAATATAAAAGAAATATCTTAACTAATCAATAGTATAAACCAATAACAGAAGCCTCTGCATCAAATATGAACTCAAAAACTTATATCACATAAGAATCTCGCAATAAAATTAATTTCGTATCACATAAAAAATATATTTACAAAGATCAATCAATGAATAAATTAATATATTTAAAATTTTACTTAATATTATCAACTATTTTAATTAAAAACAATTTAATAATTTATAATTCAAATCGAAGTTAAAAGTAGTAGAGGTAAAAGAAAGACAAGAATGATAGAAGAATAAAGAAGATGAGAACAAAGGAAAAGTGAATGAAGGGAATAAGAAAAGAGATATGTAAGAAGAAGGAAACAAAAATAAAGATAAAGAAGAAGTAAAAGAAGAAGATGAAGAAAAAGAAGAAGATAAGTGATTAAGAAGTAAATGACATAAAGAACGAAGAGTATAATATATAAGATAAGAGAGAGGAAAAAATAGAAGAAGTAGAAAGAATACAGAATGTAGGAATAACAGAATTATTAAGAGAATAACTACAGAATTATAGAAACTACCAGTAAACGTACAGAAACCGTCGCATAGCCAAAGATTACATGTCCAACTCATGGGTCTTCTGCATAAAGGTAATGTGATTATGTATGTATAATCGAGTTTTTTAAATTAAACGAATTCTTTTATGCATATAGAATAAAGTATAATATATTTTATTATATTGCTAAATATATATAACCAACAAAACTCACTTAAGCACTACACTGGGTTAAATATTGGAATCGACAAAATACCTTTTAAGGTATTTTGTTTATTTATCTGAGATATAATGGTATGTGTCTACTGGCTATGTATAAAACATGTTGGAGTTTGTGCTCACCGAATAACAGTTCGGGAGGTCTAAGCAAATCAAAACCATCTATGGTGGGTATAGTTTGTTTGAACTCCATGCCAATAGTGTAGTTTTTATTATGAATTGATTTATCTTGCAGAGAGCAGATTCTGTTTTCTATAATACATAAAAACTAATTATTAAATAAGCTTACAAGATGGACGAAATTTTTATGTCTTTATTGGACTTAAATTTTTCCTGAATCGATAATAATTAAGTCTATACATATAATTATTATATATATATGGAGGGGTATCCGAAAAAAATATCACCTCTTAATAGAACGGATAATGTTACTATACCGACGAATATCAAACTGATATTATAAGTAAGTAGAGCTTCCAAAATTTTCGTTTAAAAGTATTATTAAACATTATATAATCTCATTAGTTTCTTTGAGTTTACTTTATCTAGGGAAGAAGAAGAAGAAGAAGAAGAAGAAGAAAAGAAGAAAAGAAGAATAATTGTAAGTAATATAATAAGCCTTTCTGCTCCCCTAAGGTAAAGATTCTTATCTTCTAAGTTAATATGTCAATCATCAGAATAGAGAATGAAGCAAGAATAGAGACAACTAGAAAAAATGAACCAGCTGAGAGGACAGTAGAGAAGAAAGCCACAAGAGAAGAAGCTGAGTCAGAATCGAGAAGTAGTGGCAAAATATAGAATAAGAATATGTTGCGTTATTAGAGAAGAGAAGTGAGATTTGGGAGCAAGGAAAGAAGAAGAAGAGAAGAAAAGAAGAAGAAGAAGAAGAAGAAGAAGAAGAAGAAGAAGAAGAAGAAGAAAGAAGAAGAAGAAAAGAAGATGAAGAGAAAAAAAGAGAAATGAGAAAGAAGAGAAGAAGAAGAAAAGAAGAAAAGAAGAAGAAGCAAGAAGAAGAAGCAAGAGAGAAGAAGAGAAGAGAGAAAGAAAAGAAAGAAGAAAAGAAAAGAGAAAAAGAAGAAGAAGAAGAGGAAGATGGAAGAAGAAGAAAAGGAAGAAGAAGAAAAGAAGGGAAGGGGAGAAGGAAAAAATCCAACATTTACTATGTCCATCATCATCTATCTAGAAATTTATTACACAACACACCACCCAAACACCATTACTCACACCACACACAACACAACACACACACCAAAAAACAATACAATATGTAATATAATATATATATATATATATATATATATATATATATATATATATTATAATATATATAAAATATTATATATAATATCATAATATAATTATGAGATATAATATAATATAATATATATATTATAATAATAATATAAAATAATAATATATAAAAAAAATATAATTGAAATAAATATATAATATAATATAATAAATATATAATATAATATAATATATAATAATAAAATATATATATATAAGAATATATATATATATATTAATATATAAGTATATATATAATATTATATATATATATACAATAATATATATTATAATATATATATATAAATAATAAAATAATTATTATATATATATAAAATATTAAAATATATACTGTGATTATAAATTTCTTGTTTATTTTCCCCAATGTCAAAAAGCAAAAGTTTTGTAAATGATGTTAACATTACTGGTCTATAATTATTAACTCATATATGAGAATATACTAATATAGTCAAAATACGATGTCAATATAACAAATTGAATAATTATAATACATTTTCGATATATAGTTATAAAAAAACTAGAATGAGCCGACCTTTCCCCGTAAAATATTAATAATAGTATATGTAAGTATATATAATAAAAGTAAATAATAGTATGGGCTGGAAGATCAATTCAAGATATTATACATAATAAAATATATATATAATAAAGAATATAGTGAATATATATACGATGTTCCATGCATCTATTTATAATTTTATAAATAAATATTAAATAAAATTATTGAAAGTGTGTTTAAAGTTATGTATAATAGTGTCCAAATATATTTTTAAATAAAATTAATTTCTTTAAATTAAGAAAATTATATTTATAGCAGAATATTGATAAATATATAAAATATAATTAATATATATAATAATATTGGGTAAATAATTAATATATATATAAATTAGATATATTCCGAAGTAAATTTATTTATATATATATATAATAATATTATTAATAGTAATATATAATAGTATAATAATATGATAATTCATATATAATATATATTTTATAAATCTCTATATATGATAATTATAATATATTAGATATAATAATAATAATATATAATAAAAATAATATTATAATATATAATATATATTATATAAGTATATAATATGATATAACTCATGTTATGACTTACTTAGGTGCACTATAATAAAGAATAATTTTTATACGTGTAGGTATTTACGTTAAGTTAATCATATCTACAATAATATATATATATATTTATATATAAATATATATATAATAAAATATATATATAATTATTAATATATATAATATATAGTATACACTTTAATACCTACTGACACCACTGTGTTAATTGATTATACGCACTGGAAATATTAAGTATATATAGATAAATATAAGTATATAATATAAATAATATATAAAGTATGGAATATATATATATATATAATAATATTATATATATATAAGGTCAGTTTTAAATTTGATGCACAAGAATAGATCTCAGATGAAGACATTATGTAGAAAAAACCAATGATAAACAAAATATTACCAAGGGATTGCAATAAAATCATTCCATCGTATAAGATGTTTTATCAAATTGTTAAATCTCTGAAAAGGCGCTGAAATCTGTTAGAGATGAGAGAAGAAAAAGAAATAAAAGAGAGAGAGAATAGGAAAGCAGAGAGAGAAGAGAGAAAGAGAGAGAGAGAAAAGAGAGAAAGAAGGAGAAGAGAGAGAAAAAAGAGAGAGAAAGGAGAGGAGAAAAGAAGGGCCTAGATATAAGGTAGATATGAAGACTAGACTTCCCAATCAGAGTATTCGAAAAGTATCCGTGACCTTAAACTTGAAGACAATTATGTTTGTCTGAGTCAATATTATTTAGAAGGATCAACAACATAATTATCAACAATATCATTAATATATACCTCTATACACACACACACATACACTCCTAATATAAAATAATATATAAAATTATATATATATATTAATATAATAATATAGATATATACCATATAATATATAAAATATATATAATAATATAATAATACTATATAAAATATTAAAAAATAATATATAAAAATAGATATAAAATATAAGAATAATATAAAATTAATATATAAATTTAATATAAAATAATATAAATATATATATATATAGATAAATAAATAATAAATATAAAATATATATTAAAAATATATATATAAATATAATATATATAAAATATAATATAATATAAATATAATATTAATATACTATATACTAAATATATATATATATGAAAAATATATAATAATATATATATATTATATTATATATATATAAATAATTATTATTAAAATATAATATTATATAATAAAGATAAATAAAATCAATGGTATATAATATAAGTATATAATATAAAAAGATTAAGTAGGGTAATATAGATTTAATTATATAATTAAAAAATTAATTACTATTTAAGAAAAATAGATAGAAAAAATATAAAATATAAGAGATGTATAAAGGAATACTATAAGAAAAAGGTACGGATAAAATAACTATAGTAGTAGATATATAAAGATGCCTTGAAATACGAAAGAATAAAAAGACAACTAAAAAAACAAAGAATCCAATGGAATGACCAAGAGTGTGGATTAAAAATCGATAATACCAATATGGCGGTAACTTGCTGGACCCGCCATCCAGAGACGAGTGGTCGCATATGTCCAAGTAGAGATACGAAGCTTTAGCATAAAAAGAATATAAAGTTCGCTATAACATAATTAAAAAGGATCCTGGAATGGTGCGCAAAAAAAAGGAATTTGTCCTCGTGGTAACTATGCCCTCATAATGGAGGCGTAAGGTTGGTCGAGGACAGACACGCGAAGTGATTGCTAATAAAAATGCACTGTATTTTGTATCTTGATGTTACTTTTTGATTCTAAATATGGTAGATGAGCTCTGAAGGGTACCGAACTGCTTTAATCCGATAAAAGGTTATAAGTATTCTAGAAGAATTGATCTGATATAGACAGAGCTTCCAAGATGCGCAGCAAGTCCTGTTTCATTATGTGAACCTCGTATCTGGAATTTTTACGAAGATCACCTCTACATAGACGATTAATAAGTCTATGAAAATATGTATGATGAGGCACTCTACGTGCACTCTTTAAGAATAAATAGTGGAGGATGGAAAGAGACAGAACAACGGGCACTAGAACAAAAGATGGTGGAAAGACAAAAGCGGGCATAAGCAGAGGGACCACGTCCCGAAAAGGATACGAGTAATTTTAGTGTTTAGGATTACTGTAGAGTACAATTGAGGGCGACCATGGTAATAGAGTGGGACGTTCTGTTAAGAAGAAGATTGATCAAAGAAGAGTAACACCCATGATTCGAGTATCAGTAGACTAGACAAGTATCCCTAGGCAAAGGAACAAAAAAACCAGGAAAAGCCAGGAAGAGCGTGTCTAGACGACTTGCACAAGTCAGGAGTGCCCTAAGAGATCTGATTGTCAGGACAATTGAGTAATGAACAAAGATCTCTGGATAGGAGAGGGAAATACCGATCGATCTGCATGAGAAAGTTAAAAGTTGTGTGAGAGAAAAATGAGTGACCTCTAAGGAACCCACAACACCGATAGGACTGTCAGACAATGTAAGAGGGTAATAAAAGATGTGAGTAGAACACAGAAGAAATGGCCTACCCTTGAGAGCGACACCAACGAGTTCTCTGCTTGTTCAAGCGAAAATTTGAGCAAGATTGAAAATTGTGTTCTAAGAACACACGATGCAGTGCGTCCAGATAGAGAAATTAGATAGTACACTTATCGTACACTTATAACCAGAGTGAGTATTCCGGGTAAGAAATTGTAGTATATGTAAGTAGGGGTCTGACTGTTGAGGTACTTGTGATGAGAATAGTTTCAGCTAGTATGAGCAGTCGTAACATCACTTTAGGAGGATACTAAGGTATCTTGGTTATAGGAAAATAAAGCAAATAGTTTATATTAGACCTTTAGATGTTTATTGATTTTATTGATTTTGCGCTAAACATTATTTGAATTAAAATTATAGCGGATAGTATTTATTAATGAATTATGAGTTAGAGAGGCTACCAAGAATCTAATGTAAATTAGTAATGAAGATGAAGAATGAAAAATAACGAAATTAAAAGAAAAAAATAATATATATTAAAGTATATATAATAATATAAATAATAGAAAAAAGAATAAATATATTTAATATAATATATAGAATAGATATAATAATATATATTATATATTATAAAATAATAAATAATAATTATTATTTATATATAAGTATAGATTATATAATATATAATATATAAAAAGAGGTATATTAATATAAATGATAGATAATGAATGTATAGTGATTATCAGACACCTACTACGCTAACGGGCTAGAGTACTACCAAGCATAAATATAGAGATATATATCGGTGTATTAAATAACGCCATATCAGCGCAACTAACCCAAATAGATTTGAAAATTTGTATAACAAAGAGTTACATAAAATAGGGTATATATATATATGGATATATGGCGAAATGCCGTGGGTTTGCCATAGAAGGAACGTAATGGATAAGAGTAGGATATCTTTGAAATATCACAGGGAAGAGAAATTTGAGAGCTACGAAGATCGCTGCAGAAGCTGATATTTAATTTAATTAGTAAAGTTTTTGATATTTTAATAACAGCCCACATATCACCAATTATGGTTAACAAACTATTTTGTTTATGTGAAATCTTTACTAACAATACTTGAACGGAAAAATTCATTAATTTCTCAACGTTTACACTACACTAGTTTCCCTCTTTTGTATTTTTTTTTTTCAAGAGTGAGAATTATTTTGAGTAACAGAAAACACTCAAATGGGAAAACTACCTGAAAGTATCACCCCTTCATGCAAAAAAGACCCTTCTTAATAATGTTATTTAAGGAGATTGATCTTAGATATGAACTATTTTGCTTTCGTTGAATACTTATTAAGCAAAGAAAATATATAAATAAGCATACAACTATTGTTCCAACTCTTCAGCAATTAGATAAGAAAGTAAATTTGAAAGAGCTTAACTCTCACTAACATGTAATACAAAAAACCTTCCTACTACAAGTAAATAGCCTATAAACATATAAAGCGACAAAATTCTTTCAAATAATTGTATTGGAATCGTGGAGCTGACGTATCAGCAGATGATGCGTTCTACTAGTAGGATAAATATAGGTATAAGTATAGTGAACTATATAGCAGTAGGAAAAAGTGGCCCGCCTGATAGAAGCTAATATCAGGGGGCCCGCGACTATATATATAGTAGAGTACCAGAGTAATAATACTATAAAGTAAGACAAAAGCACTACGAAAAACAGCCGCACCTCATATGAAAAGATATATAGAGTAAGGTAGGTGTCAAATATGATATTGGGGGTGTAGAACATATTAATAATTTATTATAACAAGGGAGTTTGTAAATAAACTAAATATCTAAGTAGACTGCTTTTAATTTTTGATTCTCTGATTCCTATTTTTAAATCGCTACAATTTTAAGTATTAATATTATCCCATTGCTGAGTTTTTTTTACTACTTCTTTGACACATTTGTTATTTAATTATGATTTTTTTTAAAATTATAAATTGTAATAATTATTAAATAGGGTGAACCATTGCAATAATAAAAGTATGACCCCCTACCAATAGTAATTGTATATTTTTAGTTTTTAATGTTATTTAAAGTCCATATATAGATGCACTCTGGAATATATTCTAAGAGTGCTGTTAAGTGTTTAAATTGATATTACCTCTTTTTTAAAAGTGATTTAAAAACTAATAGTGTGATGAGTATAGCATATTGCGTTATCGAAGAGAGAAGAAAAAAATATAATAATAGTACACGTCAGGTCATAACGAATAAACTTCATACCTATAATGAGTTGTAATTATCCCTTTTGTAGATATGATAATATAATAGCCACCTATACTCATATTAAAGTACCCCTAATAATAATCATATATATATAGTTAAAGGTGCACTATAATTAAAACATAACCCTATAAATATTATCATTTTATTGTTTATAATATTAAATATAAAATGACAATAAAAAGATTATTATAATATATATATATATTAATAAGAATATACTATAATTAATTAGGTACGTAAACCACTCGGAGTGCTTAACCGTAGTAATTTTAAAAAAAAAAAGAATTTTCCTAAAAAGTAAAGTAAATAAAAAAAATCACAAACTTAAACCCAGTACTGTGATAGAGGAGGTAAGAGAAAAAGAATCACTCTTAAAAAGTGATACAAGGTGAAAAAAGAGGATATCTTGATAATTTTCTGCAGTAAGAGAACCCATATACTATACACAATGACAGGACGAAAGCCTGAAAAAAATCTGTTAAATATTTATTATGTTTTCAGTTACCGTATACTACCCGTGATGGGGTTTGGAAGAATTAAAATTCGCAAAGTTGGTGATAATCTGTGATAAGCAAAGTAGTGAAAAACTAGTATACTAAAATTAAATTAAGTTCAAGAATCTTTTACGTGTATGACACAAGAGTGGCATTGCCCAGGCACCTTAGTCACACAAAGTTCCTTACTCGAGTTCGAACCCGAACTTCGGTGACAAGAGCAAACCACTCTACCCACCGAAGACAACCAATTACGGCAGCCCAGGGCAATATTATTTTATACTGATTAAATCATTAATAAACCACTAAATAATAAAAATAGAATTAATTTAAGGATTTACAGGTGAAATTATTCTTTTAAGAAACTACATGTGCCTGTACATGATTGTAGGTGTGTGAAAGTGTGAGTATTCTTATGTATATGGTTGAGTATGAATGACTTAGTGTATATATGTTAGTTATTGACTGATTTATGTGATTGTGCTAGTGTGATTGTGTGAGCTTCTATGTATGAGAGCGTGTGTGAATTTTTGATTGAATATCTGTTTGTATGTATGCGAGTTTGTTTATTTGTGTTTGCGTATATTGAGTGTTGATTAAATGTTTATATGTGTGTATGGGATTGTATGTGCGAGCTTTGTACATTTGTGTTTCCGTGGGTGGGTTTGAGTATGTGTTTGTGTGTTGATTGAATATTTGATTTGATTGAGCATTTTAACGCGTGTATGTGATTGAATTTGAGAGTGTGTTCGCTTGTGTTTGCAAGTATGTGTTTGTGTTGATTGAATGTTTATTTGTGTCTATCTGATTGAGCGTGCGAATGTGTTTGTTTGTGTTTTCGTTGGTGTTTAGGTGTGTGTATTGATTGAATATTTATTTGTATATATGTGATGAAGTGTGCGAGGATGTTTGTTTGTGTTTGCGTGGGTTTGTTTGAGTGTGTGTGTGTGTTTGTGTGCATGTGTTAATTATTGGCTAAAGAATTTTAATCCTAAGGGAAGAACTGCCTAGAGAGAGGAGTGAAAAATAAAATTTACGAATTGAAGATACAGATAAAACATCAAAAGATTTTGAGAATTATTTCAAAATTTTATAGAAAACGAGGCAATTTATATATTTATCTAATAAGCATTAATCTATTTATTTTTTTACTTAATTATTTATTTATTTTTTATTTGTTAATTACTTATTTACATTTATATTTAAATAACTCTAATCTGTTGTGCTTGATTTATTATCCATACACTATTTCAATTAATTTGAATTAGTATTATTTGGGTAATTTCTCTAAATTAAATTATGTAAGTTATTAACGGTATTTTCAGCATATTTTGATAATAAATTAAATAATGTATTTTTGAAATTGCATAATTTCTAAAAGCAGTAAAGAATTGATTCTATATTAATAGTTTTTAAGTATTGGTCCTTAAATTAGACTTTATTTTTAATAAATTTCAATATTTATTTATTAATACATAATATTATTTCATTAAGTGCTGAAAACCTGTTTTAATAAAAAATTTTTAACTATCTCATAATAAAAAATAGCTTTTGCTTATAAATATTATGCCTATATGTAAGCTTTATATTACTCAATCATATAACAATTGTACTTTTCCTAAATTTTCAAACATTTAAATAATTATTGGTATATTCTTAAAATATGAGTTTTTATATTAACGGTAGTATTTTCAACATTTTGAATAAAATAATAATATGTGTATTTTTCATTTAGAAATTATGCATTTTCAATATAAGTGACAGATTACTATAAATAATGCGCAAAGTTTAAATTAATAGTTTAGGTGTTCTTAAATTGACGTATTATTTTTAATGATTAATTATCTTATATTTGTTTATTGAGAATATACCAAACTGTTATTCAAATCATGGTAGATTAATTAATGAAAAAAATTTATGCTTCTAAATTAATTATTCCTTTTTTTCATCTTTATTTATTTTCACATTTTACTAAATTTACAATCTACTAAAAGTACGTATTTTTCAATTTCAATCATATTGATAATATATATCTCTCGATAAATCTTAAAATTGAGTTTTAACGGAATTTAAAATTTGAAAATTTATATTAATATTAAATGTTGTTCATTTGAACCTCGCAAGATTTTGCTCAACATAGCGGAGGAAAGTCTTTATATATAATTTATTGATTTTACTCTTAATAGTAATAATAATAATTATACAATTTCCTTATTAATAGATTAATTGACAAATACTATGGAATTTAATTGACAAAAATATGGTTAATTGACAAAGGTGTGGATGTTAATAAAAATTATTATAAAGGCTCATTTATTAACATCCTTTTTTCTTTAAATTTTCACATTTACAAATTTAGAACTCTTAAAATGTACGATTTTTCAATAATTTTCAATATTTAAGTGCCTGATTTGTTAAGACTTAAATGGACTTTTGTTAACAAGATATTTTCAGCATTTTTGAAATTAATATAAATTGTATAGTTTTATTGAATACCAATTTTCAATAAAAGTGCATAAAAATGTGATATAATATAATTCATAGTATCGAGTTGTTTAAATTAACGTTTTTTTATAACCGTTTGTAAAAACTTTCGGGTTGTCTCAACAAAAAAAAATACGGAAGATTAAAGATAAGAAGCTGTGGAAACCTGTTTTAATTAAAAAAAATTTTAACTCTAAAAAATTTATTACGCTTTTGCTTAAAATTTTCACTTTACAAATTAGGAACTCTTAAAAGTAAGTTTTTTTTTCCTAAATTTACTAAACATTTGAAATTTATAATTTGGCTAAA
The DNA here is from genome assembly GCA_015478945.1 of Trachelipus rathkii. Classification (NCBI taxonomy): domain Eukaryota; kingdom Metazoa; phylum Arthropoda; class Malacostraca; order Isopoda; family Trachelipodidae; genus Trachelipus; species Trachelipus rathkii. The sequence goes on along the minus strand of JABUQX010136336.1, from coordinate 16,896 downwards.
TCTGAAAAATTGATATGTTTTTAACTCGGTATATATCTATGCATTTGAAAATAAAATAATGTGTTTCATTGATAAGGCAAATTTCAAAAAGCAGAAAGCGAAATTTAATAATAATTTTTAGTATTTAAATTTTATATAATTTTTTATAATGAATTATTTATCTATAATATCTTGAATTGAATTGCAAAAACACTTCAAAATAAACGTCAAAATCTGTTTATAATAAAGAATTTTAACCTCTAAAATCTACGTTTTTTCATATCTTCTCACATTTACAATATTTAGTAGATTAACTCTTAAAAGTACGATATTTTATCCTAATTTTCAACATTATTGTGAAAAATATTTGAAGTATATTCTAATTAAAGTTGATATACCGTTTGTGTAACGTATCTAGCATCGTGATGATTAAGAATATATAATGTGTGGTCTCTAATTAAAATATGTCAATATATTTCATAAAAGCAGCAAAGAGAATTTATTAAATAGTATTAGTGTGTCTTCTTATAAATTAGAACCTTCTGTAATATTAATAATAATTTTTTCAATATTTGTATATTCTAAATGTATAATACCGAATATATCGTATCATAGCGGTGAAAAGCCATCTATTTAATAAAAAATATTAACTATCAAGAATGAGATTTGCTCCCTTAATTAAATTTTCAAATATTACTGACATAAGATGAACTTCTTTAATAAAGTTAAACAGATTGTTGCCGATAATATTCAACATGATTATTTGTTATAAAAATCTGATTAAATTGAGTTTTTTAACGGTTAATTTCAGGTATTTAGAAAAAATAATTGTGTTAATCATTTTCAAATGCAATCAAAATGCTCAGAATTAAGTAAAATTATATTAATAGTTAAGGTTCTTGATATATTGAAGTTTTAAGAATTCATATATTTGTTTTTATATAACCAAATAATTTCATTAGTGGATAAACCTGTTTTAATAAAAAATTTTTAACTTCTAAAGTTTCCGCTTAATTTTCTTAATTTTCACATATTACAAATTTAGAACTCTTACATGTACTATTTTTCCTAAATTCAACATTTTGATAAATTATTTTGCTAAACCTTAAAATTTGGTTTTTTAACGGTTATTTCTAAGTCATTGAAAAATAATTTGATGATTCATTTAATGAAATGCATATTCAAAAAAGCCAGAAAAAAGAATTTTAATATTAAAGTTATTGTTTAGGTGTTCTTAAATATACGTTTTTAAATGAAATTTCAATATTTGTTTTTTATTTATACCAAATTATTTTTAAGTTTTGTTAATAAAAACCTGATTTTAATAAAAAATTTAACTTCTTAAAAATTTACGCTTTTTCTTATAATAATTTTAACATATACAAAATTTGAACTCTTAATAAAAGTACTCAGATTATTTCCTAAATTTCAACATTATTTGAATATTAATTTGAGAAAATCTTATAAATTGAGGTTAATTAAATTACGTAATGTTCAGCTTATTCTGAAATATACCAGATGAGGTAATGTGATTACCTTAAATTGAAAATGCAATATAATCAAGAAAAGCATAAAAACAAGAGAATTTATTAGTTTTTTTAGGTGTCTTAAATATTATTACTCTTATATTATTAATAATATTTCAATATTTGTCATTTATATTACTACATAATATATTTCTATATATCTTGTAAATGTAAAACCTGATTTATAAAAATTTTAACTTATCATAAAATTACGCTCTATTTCTTTAATAATTCATCAATACTAAAAATTATAATATGAAATTCTTAAAAGTACGTAATTTTTTCCTTAAATTTTATTAATAACTAACATTTTGAAATTATTGTAATTACTTAAAATCTGAGTTTTCAACAAGGATATTCGCTATTTGAAAAAATAATGTATATATTGTTTCATTGTAAATGCTAATTTTCAAATAAGCAGATAAAAAGCTAATTTATTAATAATTTTAGGGTTGTTCTTAAATTTACGTTTTTTAATGATAAAATTTTCAAATATTGTTATTATATACCAAATATTTCAATAGTTTTTTAAAATATCACTGTTTTAAATTAAAAAAATATTAATACTTCTTCTAAAATTACGCTTTTTCAAATTTTACATAACAAATTAATTAGATACTCTTAAAGTACGATATATTTTCCAATAAATATCTCAACATTTGAAACTTATTTGGTAAACTTAAAAATTGAGTTTTTTAAAACGGTATTTTCAGCATTTTATAAAAATAATATGTGTGTTTCATTGGAAATTAGCTATTATCTCAAAAAGCAGAAAACTGTGATAATTATTAATATTTAGGGTATTAAATGACGTTTTTTAATAAATTTTCAATATTTTATTTATTTTATACCAAATATTTCTATTAGTTGTGAAACTACATACTTATATATAGTAAATTAGATTATTTGGTAATTCTTCTAACAAATTACGCTTTCTAATTAAATTTTCAATTTTCGAATTTAGACCTCTTAAAGTGATAACGATTTTTTCCTATAAATTCAACTAATTGAAATTATAATTAATGTAAGGCTTAAAAATTGAGTTTTAACTACGGTATTTTCAGCACTTTAAAAAAAATGTGTAAGAGTTGACATTTTTGAAAATGCCAGAAAGAATAAGAGATTAATTAAAAGAGAATTTAATTAAATAATAAGGTTTATGCGTGTCTTAAATTTTGTATACGTTATTTTAATGAATTTCAATATTTGTTTTATATATTACCAAATATTCTATATAGTTGTGATAATAAACCTTTTTTAATAAAAATTTTAACTTCTAATTAATATTACGCTTTTCTTATATTTACACATTACAAATTTTAGAATCTTTAAAATGTTACGATTTTTTCTACTATAATTTCAACATTATGTAAAATTATAAATTCTTGATATTAATGCTGCTAAAATTGTTCCAAACGTCTGGGTATTCCAAGACATTTTAACAAAAAATAATTGTGTCATAAATGCTCTAAGTTTCAAGAGAAAGCAGAAATTAGGTAAAAAGTGAATTACTAGTTTACCTTAGTTGTCTTTAATTGATCGTTTGGTGGCCAGTTTATATTATGTGAATTTCAATTATTTTGTGGTTAATATGAGTACTACCTCTACAGTACTGTTCATTATGTGTGTGAAAAACTCTTAGTTTTTAATAAAATAATAATTATAACTCTAAAATACTCTGACTTATTTCTAAATTTTACATTACATAAATATAGAACTCTTATAAAAGGTACGAATTTTCCTAAATTATTTCAACATTTGAAATTATTTTGGTTAGAATCTTAATAATTTGAGTTTAATTATATACGGTTTAAAATATATATTTTCCAGCATTTGAAAAAATAATAGTAGTTATATTATAAATGCTAGTTATATACTCTATAGTAAAATGTATATTTATTAATAGTTTTATGGATGTCTTAATATTGACGTTTTTATAATGAATTTCTAATATTGTTTTATATACCAAGTATATTTATCAATTAGTGTGAAATAAACTCCTGTTTAATAAAAATTTTAATCTATCTAAAATTACGCTTTTTCTTAAATTTCACATTTACAAATTTTAGAACTCTTAAAAGCACGATTTTTTAATATTCTTTTTTCAACATTAAATTTATTTGTGGTAAATCTTTTAAAATTGAGTTTTAACGGTATTATCATTCAAGCATTTGAAAAAATAATGTGTATTTGAAATTATTTGGTAAATTATGCCTTTCTAATTTGTGATAAATAATTAGTAAAATTTATTGTTTTAGGTGTCTTAAATTGATAACGTTTTTTGAATGAAATTTCAAAAATATAATTTTGTATTTTATTATACTTCAAATATTTCTAATTAGTTGTGATAAATCCTGTTTAAAAAATAACTTCATAGAAATATAGTGCTTATTTGCTTATAATTTTCACATTACAATTTAAGAACTCTCATTATTAAGTCTTACCGGGTAAGATTTTTCCTATATATCAACATTTGAAATTATTTTATGAGTAATTCTTATAAATTGAGTTTAACTGGTAATTTTACAGCTATTAGATAAAATTATAATGTGTTTTCATGAAATGCTAAATTTATCAAAAGCAGAAATAATCGAATTATGTATATAGATTATTAAGTGTTGTCTTAATAATTGACGTTTTTAATGATTGAATCTCAATAATATTTGTATTTTATATACCAAGTTTTCATTAGTGTGAAAAACCTGATTATAAAAAAAATTGTTTAACTTTTCTTAATTTTAGATATTTATCTTAAATTTATCACAAATTCATGAATTTCTTAAAAAGATACGATTTAATTTCCTAATTTCAACATTTGAAATTATTATTGATAAAATCTTAAAATGGAGTTTTTAACTAGGTAGTATTATATTTTCAATCATTTTGAAAAATAATAGTGTTTCATTTGAAATGCAATTTTCAAAAAGATGAATTATGAGAATTTATAATTGTAATAGAGTGATCTTAAATTGACGTTTTTGTATGAAATTTCAATGAATTTGTCTTTTTATATATACACAAATATTTCTATTAGTTTCGTGAAAACCTGTTTAAAGTAATATTTTTAATCTTCTGTAAAATTTGTGACGCTTTTTCATTAAATTTTCCCACTTTGCAACAGACCACCGCTAAGAAGATTACGATTTTTTCCTAAATTTCATATTTGAAGATATAAATTTGTAGTATAATATGATACCTATACTGTTAAACGGTATTTCAGGCATTTAAAAATAAAGTGTTTCATTGAAAAGCAATTTCATATTGATAACAACGAAAAGATAATGAATAATTATAGTTATATATAAATAATGTATTATAATTGACGTTTTTTAATTAATTATAAATGAAATTCAATATTTGTTTTATATATTATACCAAATTATTTCATTAGTTTTGAAATACCTGTTTAATATAAAAAAAAAATTATATCCTTAAAAGTATTTCCTTTTTCTTTAATTTTAACATTACAAATTTAGAACTCTTAAAGTACGATTTTTTTTGATAAATATTTCAACATTATATAAATATTTTTTTGTAAATTCTTAAAATGAGGTTTTTTTACTGGATTTTCAGCATTTGCAAATATAAAAATAATGTGTTTCATGAAATGACAATTTCAAAAAGCTGAAAGTGAATTTATTAATAGTTTTAGGTGTCTTAAATTTGACGTTTTGTAAGGAAATTTCAATGATATTGTTTATTTATATACACTCCAAATAGTTCCATTATGTTGTGAAAATATTATCCTGCTTAATTAGAAAAATTTTATAACTTCATAACATATACTCGCTTAATTACTATACATGACGTTTTATCGTAGAATGTACGAGATTCCATAGCAACTCATAAAGAAGTACGATATTTATTTTAAATTTCAATCATTTGAAATATGAATCCTGGGTAGATCCCTTTTCACCAATGGTGAGTGTATTTAATACTCTGGTGGATGTTTTGATTCACTTGGATCAAGCAAATAGTTTCTAGCATTTGAAAAGGAATAAAAGTGTTTTTCATTTGATAATATAGCACATCTTCACAAAAGCATGAACAAGACGTGAAAATACATAAAAATCTCTTTATAGGCCTAGTCCCAAAAAATCTAAAATCTAAATTATTGAAAACACAATTATACAAATATTTGCATTTTACTTTTAGTTAAGGCCTCCTAAAAATTAATTTATATCCTTTAAATTCCAGAATATATGAACATAAATTTATATTAAAAAATTATAGTACTTCATTTATTTGAACCGAATAAATTACTTAATATATTCAACTGAAATATTAATTTTATTTTAGAATTTATTTTATATAGTAGATATAACGTAATATATATTTATTTCCATTAAATTTTCAACATATATTTGAATAATTTAATTTATATATAGTATAATCTTAAAATAGTGATTTAATAATAACTCATAAGTGAATTATTTTCTGTGCATATGAATAATATAATATATAATATAAAAATAATATAAAAAATATGTGTCATTGAAATTTATCAATATAGTTCAAAAATAGAACATGAAAGTGAATATTTATAACATAGTATAATGGTGTCTTATAAATTGATACGTTTTATGTAAATGAAATTTCAATTATATATGTATTAATAAAATATATATATTATATCCAAAAATTATTTCAATTAGTTTGTTGCCAAAGACTACATGTTTTTTAATTGTTCATAAACAAGTTTATACTTCTATTAATTATTACTGTTTCTTAAGATTTTCACATATACAAATGTTATGAACTACTTAAAAGTACGATCTTATTCCTAAATTTCAAGCATTTGACAATTATTTTGTAAAATTCTTAAATTGAGTTTATACTGCGTGATATAATTCAGCAATAAATTGAGATAAAATATATGTGTTTCCCATTTGAAGATGCAATTTAAAAAGCAGAAATAGACGAATTTATTAAGGTAGTTTTAGGTGTCTCATAAATGACTCGCTATTTTTTAATAATTTCAATATATGAATAATTAAAAATTAAAAATCAAATATAATTCGATTAAGATTTTGAAAACCTGTTTTGGAATAAAAAAATTATAACTTTGCACTAAAATTAAACGCTTTTCTTAAATTTTTCACTTACAAATTAGGAACTCTTAAAATACGATTTTTTCTAAATTTCAAATTTGAAAATTATCTTGGTTAATCTGGATAAAAATTGAGTTTTTAACGGGTATTTCAGCATTTGAAAAAAATAATTGTTCATTGAAATGCAATTTGACAAAAAGCAGAGAAAGGGGAGAATTTATTAATTGTTGTTAAAACGTGTCTTAAATTGCGTTTGGTTAATGAGAATTTCAATTATTTGATTTTTATGATAGCCAGTATTTACAGTCTACTTGTGAAAAACCTGAGTTTAAAAAAAAACTTATAACTGTCTAAAATTACGCTTTTTCTTAAATTTTCACATTACGGATTTAGAACTTCTTAAAAGTGGAATTTTTCCTAAATTTCAACATCTGAAAATATTTGGTAATCTTAGGAGAATTGAGTTTTAACGGTACTTTCAGCATATTTAATTAATAATTAAATGTGTGTTCATTGAAATGCAATCTGCAAAAAGCTGCAAAGTGGAATTTATTTGAGATAAGTTTTAGATGTCTTAGAATGTTTAACATTCTGACAAGGTTCACGGTTACAGGAGTCTTGTGAGAGAAGAAGAAATGTCTTAAAGTGTACGTGTTTTTTATGAGAGTGAAATTCAAAGAATATGTGTGTTTTTACTATACCAAAATATTTCATCGAGTCTCCTGAAACCTGTTTTAATAAGAAAATTTAACTTCTAAAATTACGCTTTTTCTTAAATTTTCACATTAAATATTAGAACTCTTTAGATAGTCCCACGTGTTTGGTGAACGATAGATGTTACAAGAGATTTGAAGGAGAAGAGGTTATTGTAAGAGAAATTGAAATCTTAAACAATTGAAATATTTAGAAGACGAGGGTATATATTCAGCGATTTGAAAATTAATAATGTGATTTCGATGAAAGTGAGGAACATGATTTACAAAAAGCAGAGAAAAAGAGAAAATTATGTTTATTGAGAGATTAGGTTTTGAGCGACTGTGCGTATAAATGAGCGTTTTAAAAAAGAGTGTGTGTAGGAATAATTGGCATTTTAGGTAGTGCCAGAATATTGTCGAGTTAGGTTGATGAAGAAGATTACTGTACCAATTTTTATAAATGTAAAACATTACATTCTCTATTTAACTTCTTCGACTATCATTAGCTCGCTTTTTCAAATTTTACATTACGGTGAATTGTCTATAGAACTCTTATATAAATAGATCTAATATTTTGCCTAAAATTCTTGGCAAACATTTGATGGATTACACCATATAGGTGTTATATCTTATGAGAATTGATATGTTTCTCCTCAATGGTTTAGTCATTCTTTTTTCGCGCATTGAAAAGATATGAATAGCTGTGTGTTTCATTGAAATGCTATTTCGAAAAACAGAAAAGTAAGATTAGTAAGTATAATTATTATATAGTTTAGGATAATGTCTATATAGAATAGGTTAGAACGGTTTTTTATAGAGAATATAGTTCTGATAGACTTATTATAGTCTGTCTTTCACTAATATACGCACACAATATTACCTAATTTTCATTAGTTGGACAATCCTGTTTTGATACTGATACCCAAACATTTGTCAACCTTCTACATCCCAATAATAATAGTGTGAACGCTTTTTCATGATAAGACCATTGTTTCAATATCTAACAACAAAATTCTTATAGAATTCTCTATAAATAAGTACGAAATATATTGGTCCATAAATATATCAATCTATATTGTAAACAGTCATAATATGTGCAGAGCTCGCTGTAATTATGCACCAAGTTTTACACACGCCCATGCATTCCTCAATGCATCCTTGAGCCAAAGTGCGCGGCATGAGATAAATAGTGTTTCCCATAATTTTCTATAGTCTCTTATACATTCTCTAACATTATTACTCCCATGCAGAAATATAATACATTATTATTAATAGTATATTATTTTAGTTGTGTCTTTAATAATTGACTCGGTTTTTTTATATGATATATCAATATATTTTGTTTTATAATTAATTAACTCTAAAATTATATTATTCAAATTATTTTTAAAAACCTTATTATTTAATTAATAATATAATGGATGTACTATCTCTAAATAATTTACTCAGTCTTTATTCTTAAATTTTCAATTTACGTAATATATTAGATTATACTCTAAAAGTCGATTTTTCTTTAAATTCTTCAACATTTGAATATATATATATAGATAGTCATATTTATAATTTAGTTTTTAACGGTATATTATTATATTTTATATTATTATATTTTTCAAGTTCAATTTTGAATTATGACAATTAATAAAAATGATAAATCTCTACCACCAAAATTTATTGAATTACTGTTGCTAAAGTATGTTTCAATTAAAATCGCAATATTTCTGTCAAATAAAGTGCAGACAACCGACTAATAGAACGTAAGTTTATTAAACTAGATGTAAGTGTGTTCTAAATGTGGACACAGTTTTTTAATTAAGAGAATTGCAATGAGTGTTATATAGAATTATACGAAATATGTTCTACTCCTAGTTTTGTGCAGAATCGTCATAGATTGTATAACACCGAATATATTGTCTCAGCTTCTAAAATGTCTCACGCTTGTGTGTCTACCCATAAAGTCTTCAGCTTATGACTCGAAATGTGTACGAATCTCATTATAAATGTCACGATTTTTACTAAATTATAAATTCAACGCTTCTAGATCAATGCTCTCGAAGGTACCATATATCTTATCTATTAAAATATGATATGTAGTATATATATCGGATTAATAAAATAACATTTGTACAAAATAATAAGTATGATATTCATTTGATTAATAATGAATACATATAATAATTAAATTAGACAGAAAATTAAGTGAATATTAATATTGTTTAGTAAATCATTATATATGACGTGTATTTTTAAATAGAATATATATATCATGTTATATTAAAAATTATACCAAATATTTCATTTAGTTGTTCAAAACCTGTTTTAAAAAAAATAATATAATATTAACTATTACTACACTCTCACACTTTTTCATGTAAATTTTCACAATTACTCATATAACTTGGGTAATCTTCTTAAACAAATTTACGCTTTGCAATTTATTACTTCAAGTACTTTATTGATAAAATTATATGTATGTCACAATGTTATTAATCGAATTTGAATAGATTTTTAAATAGGATGGATCAGGAGCCAGTATCAAAATGCAATAATAATAAATGCAAAAGTCATAAAAAGATAGTATCAATAATTTTTCCTTTCATTAATATCAGTGACTTCTTCACAACAAAAAGATAATTTAAATATAAATACATTATTTATATATTTTCTATAAACTTAGTGACGTTTATTATTATGAAATATTTCAAATATTTGTTAATTTTATAATAGAATAATACTCAAAACATTTCAAAGTGTGAGAAAAAACGAAAGAGTCAGACGTCAGGAATTTTATGTGAATGAAGCTGCTCTTTAGCATTACTGGCTTCTTTACTAATTTTCACCTACAGAATGGAACAAATTAATATATACTCCTTATATAAAAGTTACCGATTTTCGCGTAAATTATTACAACATTTGACTAATATTTAGTTTAAATCTTTAACCACATTGCAGTTTATTGATACGGGATCTTTTCATATTTCGAGAAAAATAATTTGTGATCCTTTGGACAATTCATTGATACATGAACGAATATATCTATATAAAGGCAGAAAATTATTGAGAATATTATTAAGTAGTTCTATTCTCTCGATTGAAGTTACAATTGATATAACAAATAATTAAATTCATTAGTTTGATATATTTATAACAATGATATATCTATAAATATATCTTGTACGAATTAATGATACCAAAACTGATTACCATTTCAGTCTAGTTTGTTATTGTAAAACTCTTTTTTAAAGATTTATGAATATTTAAGTGTGGCTCTCTAATGTAAACCCAGTTCACGGCTCTCTTATAATTCTGTGCAATAAAATCCTTACAAATACCGAACTTCATCCATAAAAGAGGTACAGAATAGTTTTCCGCTACAAAACATTATTTCAGAATCATATATTGACTAGTATTAGTGAGTAAAGATCTAAATTTGAGCTATTTAGAACTGTATTATCTCTACGCACTTTTTTAAGATCCGTGAAAGCTTCACTTGAAAGTATTCAAATTTCACTAGCCACAATAATGAGTATTACTTATATAGATTGAATTATTAACGTGGTTTATATGAATGACGATTGTCCTTTAGAATGAGTTAAATTCTAAATTTTAATTAGGTGTGTTAATACATTATTTAGTAAAACCAAATATTTCAATTAGTATAAGATGAAATGTGATATAAATAAAAATTCTCCTAATCTTAAAATATAGCATTTTTTTTCTAACATTGTCACGTTACAGAGTATAAATGATGAAAAACAATCTTATAATTGTTCAAGTTCTAAATATGCATATATTAAAAATATTGTACTAGATATAATTACAAGGACAAAAAACTCTATAATGAGGTAGTTTTAACACGATATTAATAGGACATTTTGAAATATAATAATATAGTCTGTAATCAACATGAATTAGAATATTAATCAATAAAGCAGATATAGCTTGATATATGTTTATTAAATAAGTTTACGGAGTATTAAGAGATGACCTCTAAATAGACCCGATTCTTAATGAATTAATTTCAAATAATTTTGGTTAATTTATTATAAACGCAAATATATTTTCGAGTGATTGTAGAAACCAAAACATTAAACTTGAAGTCAATCATATCTTAAGAGATAAAATTACGCTGTTAGTCATAAATGAGTTGGAGCACATTACAAATTATGAACTCTTAAAAGTACGATTTTTCCTAAATGTTTCAACATTTGAATTATTTTTGTAATTGCGTGGTAACAATTGATTGGTTTTAACGGCTTTATTTCTCGCTATTTGAAAAAAATAATGTGGTTCTTTGAAATGCACATTTCCCTCAATTTGTGAAAAGAGAATTTATAATAGTATATAGGTAGTCTTAAATTTGACTTTTTAATGACTCATTTCCACTATATTTGTTTTATAGATTATACCAAAATATATTTCATATAGTGTGAAAACTCTGTAAATTAATAAATTTAAAACTTCTAATAAAACATATTGCTCCTAAATTTCACAATTACAAAAATTTAGAACATCTTAAAAGTACGAATTTTTCCCTAAATTTCGCTAACATTGTGAGAAATGTTTTAATCATAAAAAGAGTTTAACAGATCAGAGTATTTTCAGACATTTACAAAAACTCAATATTGATTTCAATTGAGTCCAAATTTCAAAATAGCAAGAAAATGTAAAGTTATTTAAAGTTTAATTTATAAATTCACGTTTTTTTTAATGAAATTTCAATATTTGTTTTTATATACCAAATAATATTTCATTAGTTGGTGAAAACAAGGATCGAAGATATTTCGATATTTCCTTCAACAATTAACGTAGATTTCTTAAAGAGTTTGAAGACTTTCAACCAAACATCTTCAAAGTGACCGATGTTTGCTACAGCTCGACAATTCAATTATCTGGTAAATCTTAAATTAGAGTTTTTAACGGTATTTAATAATTTCTGCAGTGGATTAAATAATGTGTCATAGAAATGCTATTTTTCAAAAATAGACAGAAAAAAAGCGATTTACTAATAGTATTATTGTCCGTCTAAATTGACGTTTTAATGAAAATTCAATTATTTGTATATTAACCAAGTATTTCATAGCTGTGCTTGAAACTCTGTTTTAAATGAAATAAATTTTGAGTGCTTAAAAGTGTACGCTGTCATGACAATTCCTATAATGGGACAGAAATTTATAAATCTTAAACTACGATTTTTCAATAAATTTTCAACATGAAATATTATTACTTATAAATCTTAAATTGAAGTTAACAAAGGGTATTTTCAAGCGAGGTTTGTAAACAAATAATGTGTGTTTTCAGGTGAAATCAATTTCAAAATTTTATTGACAGAGAATTTATGTAATTAGTTTATAGTTGTCGTTAAATTAGGCGTCACCAATGGAAACTTCAGAGTATTGGCATTTATTTTAGATTCAAAATTACTTCCATTAGTATAGTGAAAACCTGTTCTTAAGTAAAATATCTTTTCCTTAAAATTACGCTTTTTTCTTAAAATTTTCACATTATATCAAAATTTTAGAACATCTTAAAAGTACGATTTTTCTCTAAATTTCAACATTTGAATACAATTCGGAAATATTAAAATTGAGATAATAACGGGGATATTCAATTTCAAAAAATGAAGTGATTAATTGGATATACAATTTCAGAAAAGTCAGAAAATGGGATATACAATTTCATGAAATTGAAGTTATTTAATGAAATTTCAAATAATGGGATATACATTGGTTCTGGAACACCTGGTATTAGTTTTGAAAATTCTTTTAGATAAAAAAAGTATATATATATATATAGACTGGGTGGATGAAAGTTCACATTATAATTTTAGAACTCTTAAAAGATACGATTTTTTTCCAATAAAATTTCAATACATTTGAATGAATTTATTTTGTAAATGCCCTTAAAATTAGTCCTTTAACGGTATTTTCAGCATATGAAAAGATAAATGTTTCTCATTGAAATGCAATTTCAAAAAAGCTGAAAAAGTGAATTTATTATCAGTTTTAGGTGTCTTAATTTGTATAATTTTAATGAAAATAATTCAATATTGTTATTATATATACCAAATAATTTCATTAGTTGGTGAAAACCTTTTTATTATTAAAAAAAATTTAACTTCTAATATTTACGCTTTTACTTAAATTTCACATTACAAATTTAGAACTCTACTTAAAAAGATACATTATTCCTAAATTTAAAACCTTTGAAAAATTATTTTGTTACTATAAAGTCAAAACTCTGAGTTTTAGAAGGCTATTTCAGTACATTTGATAAAAATAATGTGTTTCATTGTGAAATTGGCAATTATTCAAACAAGCATAAAAGTGGAATTTATTCATAGTTTTAGGTCGTCTTAAATTGGACTTTTCTAATTGTTATTAAGTTTCAATATTTGTCATTTTATATATCAAATATTTCATTAGTTGTGAAACTCATTTATTAATAAAAAATTTCACCTCTCTCTTATCGAAAACTTTTGCCTTAAATTTTCACATTCACAATTATATAGAACTCTTAAAGTTTACGATTTTTCCTAAAATTCAACATTTGAGAAATTAGTTTCGTATAAATTCTTAAAAATGAGTTTTAAACAATTTCAGCATTTAAAAAATAAAAAAAAAAATATATGGTTTTTTTCTTGAGTGAGGTTCATTTTCATTGAAATGCAATTTTCAAAAAGCAAAAAAGCAAATTTCAATTTGAATTAGTTTTTAAGTTGTCTTAATAATGATGATTTTTAATGATATTTCTATCAGTATTTGTTTTATATACCAAATATTCAATTAGTTGTGAAAACTGTATTTAGTAAAATTTTAACTTCTAAATTACGCTTTATTAAATATTCACATATACAAATTATAAACCTTAAAGTACGATCAGCCACTAATTCAGCATGTAACATATTTGGTTAAATCTTTAATAATTGGATGGTTTAACGGGTATGCATATGAAACATAAGTGTTTCATAAAATGCACATCAAAAGCATAAAAGGAATTTATTATATTTTACGGGCAGCTCATGTCTTAAATTGATGTTTTTTAAGAAATTTCAATTTTTGTTTAAACAAAAATTCATTAGTTGTGAAAAACCTGTTTTAATAAAAAAATTGTGGAACTTAACTAAAAGTTAAACGCTTTTTCCTAAATGTTCACATTACAAATTTAGAACTCAAAAGTACGATTTTTTTTCCTAAATATCAACATTTTGAAATTATTTGGTAATTCTTAAAATGCAATTTCAAACGGTATCTTCAGCATTTGAAAAAAAATAATGTGTTTCATTGAAATGCAATTTCAGAAAAGCAGAAAAGTGAATTATTAAAAGTTGTACGTGTCTTAAATTGACTTTTAATGAATCCTATAAATCGCTTTCTGTGTGGATATACCACAATATTTCATTAGTTGGTGAAAACCTGCTTTTTAATAAAAAATATTTAACTTTTAAAATTAAAATTAAGAATTGCTTAAATTTTCACATTGGACAAATTCGAAACTCCTATATAATACGATTTTTCCCTAAATTTCAACATTTAAATTATTTTGTAATTCTAAAAATTAAGTATTTTTAGCACATGAAAAATAATGTGTTTCTCAGTGAAATGCAATTATAAAACCTTACCATAAAGCAGAAAAGTGAATTTATTATAGGTTTTAGGTGTCTAAGATGGTACGTGTGTTTGAATAACCACCTTCAATAATTAATGAATTTTTATTATACCAAATATTTGTGTAGTGTTGGTCTTGTGGTCCTGTTTTAGATAAAAAAAACTAGAACTTCTAAAATTTACGCTTTTTTTTCATATCTTTCACATTAAAATATTTACCAACTCCTGTATTAATAAGTAACGAAATATTTCTTAATGTCAACATATTGAATTATTTCAAATCTTAAAATGAGTTTTAACATGGTGATTTCAGCCATTTGAAAAAATAAGGTCAGAGATAGCAACTAAAAAAGCAGGATAAGATAGAATCCTATTAATAAGTTTTAGGTGTCTTAAAATTGACGTTTTTATCCATATTGTTATTTTATTAATATACCAAATAATATTTCACATTTTAGTTGATGAAAACTCGATGTTTTAATATTTAAAAAATTGTAACTTCTCTAATAAAATTACGCTTTTCAAATCACAGATACAAATAGATACTTCTTAAAAGTACGATTTTTCCTAAATTCAACATTTGAAATTATACACTACAACTACTTAAACACATTTGAGTTTTTACGGATTTTCAGACATTTTTAATAGAAAATTAATGTGTTCTATTGAAATACAATTCTCAAAAAGCATAAGAAAGTGACTTTATGACATAGTTTTTGTTGTTTTAAATTAAACGTTTTTTAATGAAATTTTCCAAATCATTTGTTTTTATATACCAAATATTCTATTGTGGATTAAAAACTGTTTAATAAAAGAATTTAACTTTCTAATAATACGCTTTTGCTTAAATTTTCCACATTACAAATTTAGAAGAACTCTTAAAAGCACGATTTTTCTTAAATTTCAACATTTGAAATTATTTGGTAAATCTTAAAATTGAGTTTTTAACGGTATATTCAGCATTTGAAAAAATAATGTGTTTCATGAAATGGAGTGTGAAAAATTATAAAGCAGAGAAAAAGCGAATTAATTAAATAAAATAATCATTTAATTTTCTTTCAAGTATTGATAAAGGAACTTGAAAGTTTGTTTTATATACCAAATTTCATATTCAGTTGTAAACGCGTGTTTAATAACCGAAGAATTTTAACATATCTAAAATTTCGTTTTTTCTTAAATTTACATTACAAATTTAGACCTCTTAAAGTACGATTTTACCTAAAATTTGCTCACATCCATTTGGAATATTATTTGCGTAAATCTTAAAATTGGAGTTTTACTAGGATTTTCAGCATTCTAGAAAAAAAAAATCAAATAGTGTCTGCATTAAAATGCTCAATTTCAAAAAGTCAGAAAGAGAATTTATATTAGTTTACTTAAAAAAAATTACCTTTTTATAAAAAATTTCAGATATTTGTTTTTTAATATACCAAATATTTCATTAGCGGTGAAAAATTTTCTTATATAAAAAATTATTTTAACTAAATAATTACGCTTTTGCTTAATTTTCACCTTTACAAATTTAGAACTCTTAAAAAGTTCCATTTTTCCGAAAATTCTAACATTTCTTCGTTGTTAAATCTTAAAATTAGTTTTTAACGGTATTTTCGAGCTTTTGGAAAAATAATGTGTTTCATTTCATTTGTGTTTCACAAAGCATAGGAAAGTCTTTTAATTTGATCTAATAGCAATAAATGTCTTAAATGACGGTTAAAAGAAATTTCAATATTTTGTTTTTATACATATCACAATAATTGTATAATAACTCTGTTTTAATAAAAATTTTGTATACTTTCTAAACAAATTCCGCCTTCCATAACAATTCTTACCTTCCAAGAATAGAACTCATAAATTTAAAAATACGATTTTCCTTAAATGTTCAACATTTGAAATTTTATTTGCTAAACTCGTAGAAATTCGAGTTATTTAAACAATGTTATTGTCAGCATTGGAAAAAATAAAGTACGTAACCAGGACCAACAATGTCATTAGTTTCAAAGCAGAAAATCGAGTGATTTCCTATTATAGAAGTATAAACTTG